>APFE030142605.1:0-43334 GCA_000404065.3 Pinus taeda
ATTTATCTATAATATAATGTATTTTAAATTAATTTGAGAGCTTGCATTTTAAAATCCACTCTTACATTTTAAAAATTGATAGCTTATTTTATATTCCATATTACAAGGTTTCAAGTTTGGATATATGTTAATGCCAATGGGAAAATGGAATTTCAAATTAATTTTTGATTTTGGACAAGTATGTACAAATACTCCTTAAAATTTAGTATATTTAATTATAATGTACTTTCAAAATTTGAACATTTATCAAACACTTTTTACATTTTTATAATTGCTTATAAAGTTTTAGCCCTTTGTTTGGTATTTAATTTTTAGTTTCATGTTTTAAAATTTGATGCTTGTAGACATATTTTTATAGACAAATTGTATTTAAAGATTTCTGTGGTTAATTCTTTTATCAATTAATATGTACATTTAGAATTACAAAAATGCAAAAAATTAAATATTATAAAGCACCTTGAAAAAAAAAAACAAAAAAGAATTGATGATTTCAAATTCTAAAATTTATATAAAACAAAAACTTTTAAATTATATGTTTTGTTATATTTAGCTTAATATGTTGTACCATGTTAATGTTTTATTTAAATGTTGTGGTTTTTGCATTTGGTTATGGGTGTAACACTCTGTGTTTTTACAATAGTTTAAAATAAGTACTTGGAAATTTGATGTTTGATAAACATGAAAATTTAAAAAAAAAATGTTTTTTGTCTGTATGATATTATAATTTTATATTGTATATTAAACTATATTTGTTTGAAGTGTGTTATTTTTTTTGAAATGTTTAAATTTTTATTTAATTATGAATACATGTGTGAAATTTGTGTATTTTAAAATAATTTTAAAAAGTTGAAATTTTATGTTTTGGGGTAGTGACTCTTTAAAAAAAAGTGTTTGATTTTATGACATTTAATTCTATAATTTTAAATTACGTATAGAGCTATCCTTTTCGTTTATTTACCACTTTGTGAAAGCTATCATTGTCCTTCATTGTATTCGCTTTGCCCTTGTTTTCTGCTTTATCAAGGGGGAGGGGGAAGTCTGTCAATAGGTGCCCATGTTCATGGCATCTTATGACATCTCAACGAAATATGCTCATAGTCTACTGTTTGCACCCATTCTTCGTCAAAAACTTCCAAGATTATCTCATCCATAAGGGCTCCAAATAGATCCATTTCCACACATATCCTTGCAAAGGAAGTGTATTTTCCCCTTCTTGTGGCTTCAGAAGCTTTCACAAAAGACCTAATTTATTGCCTATAGCAGTTAATGATTCTGTTTGCGAGTAATCAAGAGGTAAAAAATAGAGCCTTACGGAGACTCGTACTTATGTAAAAGTCTCTCGCTTCGGGACAAAATTCATCATCCATGGCCACATATAGAGGCCAGTTGCTGCATAGAAGTAGGGCCCTCTTTCAAACACATTTGCTTTATCTGCAATATTTGTGAACACTTTCGTGAAGAATCCCTTTGACCCAAGATGTAGGTCAATGCTTCCTTTAGGCTTCGAGTGATATTTGACCCACGTCTGTAGAGATTTTTCAATGGGCCATAAACCCATGAATTTACAGATGATAGCGAAAGTCCTCATGTCTTGTTGATACTAAAACGAACAATGGCCTTTTTACGTGGAATAATAAAAGATCACGAGAGGTTCACGTCGGCTCCAAATTAGACAGATTCATCACCTCATAAGATCTTATGCTTATAGATAAGGAAATAATAGTGAGAGTTCTTCCTTTTGGAGTCTGAGATCATTGGTCGGTTCAACTCGAAATCCAGGGCATAGGTGCTCCTAGAAACAGGGCTTTCAGATTCGAGAATATCTAGCTTTCCCACTCAGAATTCATGAGCAACATTAAAAAATGGTGGTCAAAAGATTCGTAGATCCAAGGAACACGAATGTTCCTTCTGCATAAAAGATTAAAGCACATCAAAGTCACGCTTAAGGATTGGAACAAGAATGATTTTGGCAACATCTTTGAGGGAAAAAAATATGTGGAAATCAAAATGTAGGAACTCAACCAAGCTCTAATCGTGGAAGGCTTTGATAAAGTCAAAAGTGAACAAGTTGATAGAAATCATCAAGAATGGGAGAATTTGTGCAAACATGAGGAAATCTTTTGGAGGAAAAAGTCACGAGTTCAATGGCAGAAAGAAGGAGAGCGTAACACTAGATTTTTTCAGAGATCCACCATGGCTAATAGAGCTCATAACACAATCTCTTCGATCAAGGACAACGACGGGAAGCTTCATATCTCCCATGAGGATATAAAAATTGTTTTGGTTCAGTACTTCTGTGGCATAACTCAGGGAAACAATTCAGATAGAGAGCAGTTCATGAGGGAAGTAACTAATCACATTCCTAAGCTCATTTCTAGAGAGGACAATTTCAATCTTAACAGGCCAGTAACGGAAGAGGAGGTCACTAAGGTCCTCAAAGAAATGCAGAATGGAAAAGCGCCCAACCAGAATGGTTTTAATGTGGATTATTTTAAAGCTTGCTCGAATATAGTTAAAAAATATGTTTTAAATGTAGTGGAGGATTCCACATTGAACAGAGCTATTCTGAAAGTGCTCAATACCTCCTTCATCTCCATAATCCCTAAACAGGACATCGCTCAAACCCTCGACAAGTATAGACCCACAGCTTTATGTAATGTGGTATATAAGATCATATCCAAGGTAGTGGCCAATAGGCTCAAACCTCTACTTCCTTCGTTTGTTTTAGGGGAACAATGAGGTTATGTGGAAGGTAGACAAATTCTAAATAACATTATTCAATCTCACAAGGTGGTTCACTCGTTAACTAGCAAGAGGCACATTGGTATCATTATGACCCTCGACATAGCCAAAGCTTATAACAAGGTGGACTGGCCCTACATCAATAAAGTTCTAATTGCCCTTGGGTTTGATCACAACTGGGTGAGATGGGTTATGGCCCTAGTGACTTCCTCTAGCTTTTGAATATTGGTGAATGGATCTCCCTCTAAGATTCTCATTCCTTCTAGAGGCCTCACGGAAGGAGACCCGCTTTCTCCATTTCTTTTCATCCTTATGATGGAAGGACTTGGTTAGTCTATCAAGCACGCTAAAGCAATGGGTAAGATCAAAGGCCTTCAACTAACAGAGAATGGTGAGGCTCTAACTTATGAACGATTTGTAGATGACACCATGTTAGAGGGAATCCCCACAGTCAGAGAAGCTACAACCTACAAACAAATCATGAATGGTTTTGCGAGGGCCACAGGAATGGAAGTTAATTCCTCCAAATCAAAAATCTTTTTCTTTAATCCAATATTTCTATTGAGAGAAGTATCTACAAAATTCTAGGTTCTCAACGGGACTCCCTCCCCTCTAAATATTTGGGAGTTCCTCCAACTGTTAAAGTGATGCACAAGAGCATTTGTGAACCATTAATCAATAGGATGCAGGGAAAGGTCAGAAAATGGACCATCAGAGCTTTAAATATGACCGACAAGTTAGTTCTTACAAAGGTTGTACTACAATTTATCCCTGTGTTTATGTTATCAGCCGTCCCTGCTCCAAAGGGAGTTCTGCACCAATTCAAAAATATCCAAAGAGACTTTCTTTGGGGCAAGGAGAGTAGGAAGAAATGGGCCTTAGTTTCATGGGAAAAACTGTGTAGAACTAAGCACTATGGGGGCCTAGGCTTGGATGACCAGGAGATTCTCAATAATGTTTTAGGGGCCAATCTATGGTGGTGTTGGGTTCATGATCCAAAATCTCAATGGGAAAGTATGTGGAAAGAAAAATATGCTAGCGTGTGGCAAACTAGTGACCTCATAAGAATGTCTCGAAACATAAAGGAGTCCTACATTTGGAATATAGCCTAGGAGAATGGGAGCCTAGTATAAAAAACAGGTTCTGGGAAATCGGAGAGGGAGATCTAGCACATTTCTCGGAGGATAGATGGCAACAAGAACCAACATTGTTAAAGGAGGACTTTTTGAGCCTTAAAAATGAAACAGATACCCAAGGCTTAAATAAGGTAAATGATTTCTCGGATCATACTCAAAATACAGAAAAGTGGAGAATCTGGAGAAACAGTAATTGCAGAGATGATAGGCCCTTGAATACAAAAGCAGAAGAACTTAGGAGAATGTTGGAACAAAGGATGATCTTAGTAGCACGCGGGTAGGATCAACTAAGATGGGGCAACAATAAAAAGGGCACCTTTATCCGAAAGGAAGAAAAAGGTATTCTCTTAGTGCTGGATTCCCATGTTCCGGAATAGACCTCGCAGAAGCTTTGGAGGCACCAAGGGTGGATGAAGACCAAACTCTTCATGTGGTTGGTTCATCACAAGAAGATCTTAACTTGGGACAATATCAGGAAGAGGGGTATTCTAGGGCCTTCTATATGCCAGCTCTGTAAAGCTGAAGAGGAGACAATGGAGCATATTCTCAATAGTTGCATTTCACCTCCTCGTTATGGGATTTATTCACTACCATTTTTCAACAGATCGATAGGGACAAAAGGAGTATCATCAATACCCTCAATAATTGGGGAAGAAACTTTTTGGACAATAAATTCCTCGGCTTGGCTTGGGCCCTAACGCCAAGCTTCATTATATGGAATGTCTGGAAAGAAAGAAACAAGAGAATATTCAAGGATGAAAGAATCCCACTCATCCACTGTTTGAGCTGACACGAAAACACCTCAAGGAGACAGTTGGCTCCACAGTTCGTCATCACCCTAAGAATCCTCCCTTAGAGGCCGATTTGTGAATTATGAGACAATTGGGTATGGAGGGGCTCATCCGTCAAGGCCTAGATAGGAAGGAGATCACAAATGATGCAGAGGAATTTTGACGTCCTCCTCCGACACGTTTTTTGAAATTCAACATTGATGGCACTTCAAAAGGCAACCTAGGAACTACTGGTTTTTGAGGGATTTTAAGGGATGACGAACGAAGCATTATCTTTTACTTCTATTGCCATTTAGGAAGAGCTACCAACAACATGGTAGAATTAATGGCTTTTGGAACAATGCTTAGAGTTTCTAAAGCAGGACAACCACTTAAATGTAATTATAAAAGTGGACTTCGAGTTAACCATTAACTCTGTGAAAAGAATTAGCTTTGGGGCAGTGCCAGAGAGAGTTTCAAGGCAATGGGGCTAATCCGTGTTTTCCAAAGAATTCAAAGTCACCTCGTTGGTCTTCGCAGAGTAAGTTTCAACCATGTTAGAAGAAAAGCCAATAAGCTGGCGGATATCATGGCCAACCAAAGAGTGTGCTGTATAGAAGGCGAGGTTTTGAGGGAATGGCACGAGTTGCCTTAGCGCAGATTAAAGGATGTTTGTCTCAAGCAAGCGAAAGAGGAGATGGATGTATTTCATAATAGAACCAAGGCACGAAATGAGTAAATCTCAAAATGATTCACCTTTGTTCTTCAGACGGTTCTTTGGCGGGCGGCCTCAAAAAACCTTTGTGCTCGTTAACGAGATTTCTGAGTGTGCACGTTGGGCACACTGTAGTAAGGATCACAACATTCGAGGGTTTTAGGATAGGCACAGAAGAAAGAATACGAGGGACGCGAAGTACGTCTTTTCTAACAGTCGCAAGTTACATCATTTTCTTTTTCAAGTTACGTAATTTTCTTTTTCGGCAAGGAAAACCACTTCTATGGTGGTTTTCGGGTGATCGCATGATCCTTAAGCAGGAAATGGTTTATTCAATTTGGAAACGATTCCATTCAGCGTCCTACACATGGCTCGGGGGTGGAAAAGAACACCGCCTTCCCCCCGCACTATTGTTCGGAAACCTTTTTCCATGAGATATGTCTCCCAACCATTGGATTTCGCGGGGCAGATCAACGGTTAGGATCGACCGTGCAGTTTGGTGGGGCTGCACCGTTAAACACCATTCGTCTTCGTCAGGTGATTTCTTCATGAGCCGGTGGATTGCACATGGTGATTGGATGGGTTGGATTATTATTGCAAGTCACACGAGGAGGCGCATGGAAGACTCCGCGGTCTTCTTCGGTTCTTCTGTCGGCTTAGCATAACTTTGTTTGTTCTTTCAAGGGTTCGACGATAATCTTTGTTAGGTTGAGGGGCTCGCCGAAGGGGGGTAGCATTATTTTGCCTCTGTCCACAGTGTGGCGTGGACTTTCGTACATTATGTAAATTTTCGTTGATTTAATGATATAGAAGGTAATACTCTTGCTTCAACAAAAAATAAATAAAAGACCTCAGAAATAATCCCATCTACTAGGAGGGAAGTATGTAACACATCATAAAATCCGTTTACACATACTAGAGTGACGACTTTCCATATTCTTCAACTTAATAAGAAATGCTCACATGTTTGGTGAATAGGGTGGGTTGGCCACCCCACCAACTCTCTCAAATTGAAATATGAAGCAACCGGGTGTTGAGCTAGCCTCCCAACCTTATGGGTACTCCTAATATCCACCTCCATGAGGGGATAAAACAATAGTCATTAATATGTATAAACAAATAATTTTAATTAAAAGAATCAAACTATATATTTATTATATCTAAACATTTCATTGAAAATAGGAAATAGAATTAAATGTCTCATAACCAAATACATTTTTAATTTTTTTACAAGTTACACTCCCTTACACATCAAATTTCAATGGATTTAAATTATTTTAAAATACTCAAATTGTACAAGCATGTATTCAACTTAATTCAAAAAACATATAATATAGCTTACAAAACTCACACCTTAATTAACTAAAAATTTAAACATTTCAATAGAAATTCACACATCTTTTTTAATAAAAAAAAATACAGTTAAATATACAATATAAACTTATAATATCATACAAACAAAATACAATTTTTTAAATGTTCATATTTCTCGAACATCAAATTTCCATGTACTTGCATTAATTTAAACTATTGTAAAACACAAAGTGTTGGTTTATTATATCTAAACATTTCATGAAAAAATAGGAAACTATTGGGAAAGCATAATGAATATGCAAGTTAAAATTATAGAATTAAGTGCTATACAATAAAAAATGCATTTTATCTTTTTGCTACTCACTCCCCAAGACATCAAATTTCAATGTATTTGTACTACTTTAAAATACACAAATCCTACACACTTCTATTCAAATTAATTCAAAATACATATAATATAGAATACAAAAAGCACTATACCATAAATTAAAAATTTAAACATTTGAAAGAAAATTCACACATTTTTTTTTATTATAAACAAATATAGTTTAATATACAATTTAAAATCATAATATCATACAAATACAAAACAATTTTTTTAAAAGTGCAAGTCTCTCAAAAATAGAATTTTCAATAACTTACATTATTCTAAACTATTGCAAGACACACACTACTAATTTGTTATATCTAAACCTCTCTTTTTCTTAAGGCCACTCCCCCAAAACAACAAATTTCAATGTATTTAAATTATTTTAAAATACACAAATTTTAAGTTGAAATTAATTCAATTATTGTAAAACAAACAATAGGAATTTATTATATCTAAACATTTCATGAAAATATTAGACTATTGGGGAAAGGATCGCTGAATATGCAATTTGAAATTATAGAATTAATTGACATACAATTGAATCAATATTTTTTTACAAGTTACTCCCCCATAACATCAAATTTCAATGTATTTAAATCATTTTAAAATACACAAATTTTACACATCTATTCAAATGAATTCAAAATACATATAATATCCCATATAGAACTCACCAAAGAATTAATTAAAAATTTCAAGAAAATGTCACATATTTTTTTATAAACAAATATAGTTCAATATAAAGTTATAAAATAACACAACACACTCTTTTTTTTTAATGCTCTCTCAAACATAAAATTTTCAAATACTTGCATCACCTTAAACTATTGTAAAACACACACTGTTAGGTTATTATATCTAAACAATTCATTAAAAATATGAAAGTATTAGGGAAAGGATAGCTCTATAAGTAATTTAAAATTATAGAACTAAATGTCATAAAATCAAATACATTTTTTTTAAACTAGTCACTACCTCAAAACATCAAATTTCAACTTTCTAAAATTATGTTAAAATACACAAATTTCACACATGTATTCATAATTAATTAAAAATTTAAACATTTCAAAAAAAATAACACACTTCAAACAAATATAGTTTAATATACAATATAAAATTATAATATCATAGAGACAAAATACATTTTCTTTTTAAATTTTCATGTTTCTCAAACATCAAACTTCTAAGTACTTGCATTATCTTAAAATATTGTAAAAGATACAGTGCTAATTAGTTATTATATCCAAACATTTCATGAATAATATTCGAGTATTGGTGAAAGCATAGCTTAATATGCAATTGAAAACACAAACTTCAAATTTCAAAGTATTTAAATCATTTTAAAATACACAAACTTTCCACGCTTATTCAAATTAATTCAAAATTCACGTAATATCCCATACAAAAATCACAACAAAATTAATTAAAAATTTATACATTTCAACATTTCAACAAAAAATTTACATATTTTATTTATAATAAAACATAGTTTTAAATACAAGTACACAATTTTTTTAAAATGTTTATTTTTTAATGTTCACTTAACATCAAATTTCCAAGTACTTATTTTAAACTCTTGTAAAAACACACAGTGTTACACCCATAACCAAAAGGAGAAACCACAACATTTAAACAAAGCATTAACATGGTACAACATATTACACTAAATATAACAAAACATATAATTTAAAAGTTTTTTATTTATATAAATTTTAGAATTTGAAATCATCAAATTTTTTTTTTTCAAGTTTCTTTACAATATTTAATTTTTTGCAGTTTTGTAATTCTAAATGTACATATTAATTTTCACCCATATTAGCTTCGCAACACTCTTCTTACTCTTAAAGATCCTTTGGTTTCTTTCTAACCAGATATGCCAGCAAATTAACTTGGATAGGGCAAGCCAAGAATCTCTGATTTGTGAGTCCTGGACAGCTCCACCTGGGTATAATCATTTCCAATTAGAAAAGAGCTCTGAGCAGTGATTGAATGGGTCAAATTTCATGTTCCATGTTTCTAATGCCTCCTTCCACAATTCTGAAGCGAAGTTACAGGTTAACATTATGTGGGATGCGTTTTCCTCGTGATTCTCACACAGAGGACAGCGGGATGGCCCTGAGAACCCTATTTTTTTAAGTCTATCTTTAGTCAAAATTCTATGGTGACATAGAAGCTAGCAGAACGTATCCACTTTGGGTAACGTAACATAAGTCCATACCCCCTGCCATGGCCTCGGATCACGCGGAGCGCTGGGGATTCGAATAAGCTGGGCATATCCCTTCGACACTGTGTAATTGCCTGGGATCGATCCCCACCCTCTCGTGTCAGCGATCCTTCTGTTTAACAGAGCTTTGCCTTTCAAATGAGATAGAAGAACGATATAATCCTGAGCAAGATTCGCAGGCACCTCTAACTGTTTCCACTGCCGCCAATCATCATTGTCCCAAAGGGACAGGTCCCACACTGTTTTAATATTTTCTGTGGTCATCCATTCTCTCAGAGCTGTTAAGGAATGGTCTTATGCCAACGGATCACTTCCCATAATGTGATCGTCCCAAATGTGAATTCGTTGTCCGTTCCTTGGGATCCAGTGGGCGTGTTGTCTGATCAGAGTTGCAGAATTTTGACATTGCTTGTGGATCAACGTACCTATTCTTCCTTTTGGATTGCTCAGGCAACACAATCTTTGTGCTCCGAAATATTTTTTCCACAAGGCCCGTTGTGCCCAACCTGGATTTGGAGCGATGATTCTCCAAGCCAATTTGGCACCCATCGTTGTGTTTTGGATACTGATATTTTTAAAGTTTAGGCCGCCTTCTAATCTGGGCAAGAGATCGTTTTCCAGTTTAGTAATGGGATATTTCTCTCATTGCCTTTGCCCCCTTTCCAAATTTTTTTTTTTCATGTACTCCTCCATCTTCCTCATTATACCCATGGGCGCCATCATAACAGTTGCCTGAAAGATAGGCAGACTATTCAATACAGACTTTATCAGAACTGTCTTGCCTGCTAGGTTGAGCCAGTTATATTCCAAGGATTTAATTTTGAGCTTGAATTTATTGAGCAGTGGCATCCATTCTCTGCTGAGGATTTTTTTTTGGAAGACAGGAAGCCCCAGGTATTTGAAAGAAGTCCAAGTAGAGGAGGCTGTGAAGCCAAGACAATTAGAAATTGCTTGGGTCAATTTGGCAAAGGTGTTCCAATAGTAAACTTGGCATTTGCCTTTATTAAGCTTGCTTCCTGAGTCTGCACGGAAGTCATCCACTACCTCTTTAAATCGATTTGCCAAGACCGCTGAGGCGGCTCCCAGCAGCAGAGTGTCATCTACAAACAGCGCATGGTTGATACTTTTTACTCCTCTTGCAATGTTTATTCCCATTATTTCATGCTCTGTTTGTTTTCTAATCAAAAGGAAGCTTAATGCTGATGCTTGGAGGACAAAGAGCAAGGAAGAGAGGGGAGACCCTTTCCTCAACCCTCTTAAGGCTTTGAAGAAGTTCGTGGCTCCCCCGTTCACTAGTGGGGCAATCCATGGCTCACTAATGCAAGCCTTAATCCAATTGATGAACTTATGCCCGAATCCGAATTTATGAAGGACCTCCAGCAAAAATCTGTGTCTAACCCTATCAAAGTCACTTTCAAGGTCAAGTTTGATAACCATTCCTTGCTCCTTTCGGGCTAAACTTGAATTGATTGCTTCTTGAACCAGTGTGTAATTATCTGCTATCTGTCTTCCCTGAAAGAAGCCCCCCTGATTCTCAGGGATAATGTTCGGGAGGATTGTTTTCAACCTATTCGCTATCACTTTTGTTATCAGCTTATAGCCTATATTACAAAGAGAGATAAGACGGAATCTCGAGAAAGAGTTTGCTCCTCTTTCCTTGGGGATGAGGGCCAAAAAAGCCGAGTTAGTGCTTCCCCCTATCTTTTGACAATTTTGAGACTTCTGGACCATCCTCCACAAATCTTTTTCGATAATCTGCCAACAGTGCTGTAGGAACCTTGTTGTAAAGCGATGAGGCCCTCGAACCTTGTCCGACTCCATAGAGAAGAGGGCCTCTTTGATTTCATTATTTGTGACTACTCCTTCCAAGTACTGATTCTTTCTGTTGGATATCCGCTTGGGAACTTCTTTTACACTCAATGTAATTTGAACATGTTCCTCTTTCTCATTATAGAACTTTTTGAAATGCTGAAAGGCCACATTTTTAATGCTCTCAATGTCTTTATGAATGACATTCTATTACCTGATTTCGATGATGTTGTTGAAGTTTTTTCGAGCTTGGGCTTGTTTATGGAAGAAGGATGTGTTTCTGTCACTTGCCTCGAGCCAGAGTCTGCAAGATTTGATCCTCCAATATTCTTCCTCGGCCAGGCTTGCTTTGAGCAACTTTTGATGGAGGTCTGCTTCTTTTTCGAGGATTTCTTCTGTGATCTCCTCATTTTCTGAATTAAGCTGATGGATCTCTAGCTGCTCTTGTAAATTCTTTCTTTCCACTGCAGAGTTTGGGAGAGATTTTGCCCAAACTTTCAGTGCTGCCTTAACTTTTCTTAGTTTTTCCTCCCACACAAAGAACGGAGAGCCATTAACATGTTTCTTCCACATATCCTTTACTAGTTGCACGAAGGATTGCTCCTTGATCCAGAGAGGATTGAATTTAAAAGGAGTGGGGCCTTTATCCCAATGAGCCAAGAGTTCTAGCTTAATCGGCCTATGATCAGAGACACTGCATGGAATAATATGCATTCTAGTATCTAGACCAAGAAGTAAAAAAAAACTTTGAACAAGAAATCGATCTAACCTTGCAACGATGTGACCTGGACCAAGCCTTTTATTGGACTAGGTATATTTGCCCGACGAGGGTTTGATGTCAGTCATGTCCAAATCCTGGAGTAGATCTTCAACCCTCTCTCTCGCTGGATCTCTTATGATGTTTCCACAACGTTTTTCAGCCGTAGATAGTGTGATATTAAGATCTCCAGCGATGATAGTATTTGCTAGATCTTCAGAGTCTGCCAGCGCTCTGATAGAATCCCAACAGTTCTTTTTTTCTCCTGCACTGACCGGGACATACACATTAAAGAGACATAGGGTCTCTTGTGTATCAACATGCTTAAGTTTTGAGAATAACCAGTGGATGTTGGCAATCTCTTTCACCTTAGTAATCTTGCACGGGTTCCAAAGGGTGCCCAGGCCTCCTGAGGCACCTCTGGCTGAGACAGCGTGCCCTTCACTTTTTTTCCAGAGGTTTTTCCCTATTTGGAGGAAGGCCTTATCCTCCATTTTAGTCTCCTGGATGAGGAGGATATCAGGGTATTCCGATCTTATCAGATTTTTTACTGCTTCTTCCTTGAATTTGCTCCCCATACCTCTACAATTCTATGAGATGATTCTCATTACTTATTTTTGGAGTGGGGAGCTCCTTTAGAGCTCTGAGGCGGGTTTCTATTCATCTTCGGAGTCTTAACCAGGAGTTTCTCAATGGTGGGTTGACTTCCTTGCAGTTTGTCTTTATATGTCTCGTGCTCTCTTTTCTCACGTGCTGTTTTTCGGCCCCTTAAAGATCTTCTGGGCGAGGTTTGTGTTTCTCCTATCTCACTTTCTTCCTCTGAATCTTCCGAGGTTTGGGCTTCCTCAGCCTCTTCTGAGGGTGAGTCCTCCATTCTATCTGTTTTGCTTTCTGTTTTCTTTGGTTCCTGAGAGGGTTCTTTGTGGGCCAATTCCTTCTTTTGTGTCTCTGGTTCGTGGACTTCCTCTGATGCTGAACTGAGTTGAATGTATATGTTTCCTTGCTCTTCCCTATGCGGGTTTTGAGACCCCATTTTGAAGAGATTTCCCGTTGGCATTTCCTGTTTTTGGGGCTTTGTTTTTTGCCCTTTTGACCTGCGTCCACCCGTCCTCTTTGCCTTTCTCTGTTTCTGCTTTTTTTGAACATCCTCTCGCGAAGTGGCCATAGACCTAGCACTTCCTGCATTTGAACGGTAACTGCTCATAATCTAGCTTTTGGAGATGCGTCCAGTTGCCTACTCTGATCTTTATCGCCTTAGGCAGCACAACCTAGAGATCAACTTCAACACAAATTCTCGCGCAGTCATATTGATCTTTGCTATTAGCTCGATCTATGAATTTACCCAGGGTATTTCCGATATGCTTGAGGGATTCCCTGTTCCGACAATGCATTGGCAGATTAGGCAGTCTAACCTACACAGGCACGGCAGTGGGTACATCAACTGCTGGATCAAAGTCTCGCGTCCACTTATTGAGATACAGCCCTTGAGGGCCCATGAAATAGGGTCCATTTCGGAAGATCAGGTCCTTATTTTCCTTTTCTGAAAATTCTAACAGGAAGAAACCCTTCCCAAGAAAGTAAGAAGTGACTTTGCCCGAGATCAAGGGCACCGAGTTCCTAGAAACCCAAATTTCAGTGGATGTGGGTGAGGGCTAGAGACCGGTGAACTGACCCACCAAGCCACGTTCAGACAAAGAAAGGGCAACCTGGATCGGTTTCTCAGGCAGGACAGAGATCTCCGGGATATCATCAAGCCGTTTCACGAATTTCGAAACCTCTGAGGTTCTCTTTTTTGGCAGAGATTTCAGAAGGTTTGAGAAGGCCTCTGCTTCGGTGGGAGAGGGTGAAGAAGACTCCATGAAGAAATCTCAGCTCGGACGGATTGAGCTCCTCCAGATCTCCCCGAGCATAGTCGCTTGGATCAGCCTGCAGATCGGTAGCGTGTCAAACCAATGAGAAAGCGATCGCTGATCGAAGCTGAGGCGGGCAGAACGGGAACCCTCAGGCGGCACATGGCTGAGAGACTGCTCGGTGTAGGGACAGCTCAGCGCAGTGCTCGTTTCCCTTTCAAATTTCGGATACTATGGAAAAAAGTGTTATTTATACACAACAATCTAATACTACCTCGCATATATATATTATAATCATATGATATATTATAATATTACTTTATGGAAAAAGGTGCTATTTAATTTAATTTAGACATATTGAAATTTGATGTTTAATGGATATGAACTTCTCTAAATTTCTAGTGCATTATGTGATATTTAATTTTAAAATTTGAATTTGTACAATAACATATAATTTTATTATAATTTGTAGTTTTTTAATTAGAGATATATATAAATTGATTTAAAATGAGCTATATTGAAAGAGGTAGTTATATTCTATCTATTATGTTTAAATGACTTGTACTTATGTTTATGAAAATGAGATAAATTAAATGAAATTTATAGAAACGATCATGTAGTACATTGTTTTAAATTCATATACTACTCAATGGCCCACTATCACCATGGTGCCCCCTAGTACACCATGGCTTTAAAGGGGGGTGTTCAACATGGAAACCCTCGTTGTGGGTCTGTTATTTAACACGGAGCTACTTTTTGAAGGCTCAATAGCGGCGCGAGATAGATCAATGATCCATGTACATGATGAGGTCCCCCTCGTGTACTCAGAGTTAAGATGGGGGGCGAGGTCTGAAACCGAATACTACCAGTGTTTAAAATCACCTCGTCTTCATTGGTGGTAACACCGTGGAACCTCATCCTTGGTGGGATGGCGTGACACGGAATTGTGTGTGCAGACATCAAAGAGCCATTTCGATTACATGTGGATGCCATATGTTATCGAGATATTGGCCTAACTTCAAGTGGTCATAACTTTCAATCTAAGAGTCGGATTGCAATGGAATTTATGTCACTTAAAATCCCTCGACAAGCTAGATGCGATCATGGCATCAAATTTTATTTCTGCAAACGTTGGAAAAGAAGGATTTTTGGTGAGGCCATATTCATAACAAACTTCAGAGGTTGGGTTAATTCACAGATAACACCTTCAAGAGCTTGATATATTATGATGGGTGAGAGGGAGTGTTATAGTCATGTTTATAAATTTTAATAAATGGTGTGTTATAGTATCAATGGTCATGTAAAGTTACATCCATTCATGTTGAGTTGGGTTCTCTCACCAATGTCATATGAGTCGTAGAAGAGATGGAGATGGCTATGGGAGAGGAAGAAAAGCCCCACACAAAGGAAGAAGGATAATTTCAACTCTCTACCTACACAACCTTTTGCAGTGTCTTGGAAAACCTTTTGTGGGTTTACTAGTCTTTTTCTCCCACTCGTATGGCTTCCATGACACTGTATTTATCTCCCATAGTATCTTGTATAGATTCCACCACAGGGCACTTCTTTCCAATGTGATAACTTCTAACTATGGTATGTATTCATTGTCGAGTCATATCTTTTTCTCGTGCTCTGTCTTTTAGAAGATCAAGGTAAACACACAAGGACGATTGGTTTCTTCCTTTTTATTTTGCCTTTTTAGCCATAACCAATTTCAGTTTTTTTCGTGTGAGTTGGCGGTCAATCTCTCATGTTAGCCTCTTAACATACTTTTGAAAGGATTTATTATACCAACATAAATTCCCATTCACTCTTATTTTCTTTTTTAGAAAATAAAACAATATTTCATCACATGCCATTTAATTTTCCTCAACCCAAGAACAAAGAAAACATGCATAATATTATTGCATTCGTGAGTGTTGGAATCCTTCAATGAACCTTTGTCCCAACTCTACAAAGACGACATTAGTGAGTTATATGGAGTTTTATTATTATTCATGAAGCCATATGATTGAGGTTGGAACCCATATCGATAGGATTCTTGTGGCGCTCCGCAAAGACATTGATGTGATCATGTCGACAATGAATACTTTGGAGAAATATGATTTCTAAGAAAGCAACATGAACCTTGGATAGAATAGGGAGACCCGAGTTATTTCCAACAAAAATAATGTCTTATATCCCATAAAAGAAAAAAGCATATACCTCGATTTACAAAACCAAGTGATTTTCCTCCACTACCATTGTTTAGAAATGTTTTCTAGGATAGGGAGAGAGGCAAGGAATCCTTTAGTGGGTATGTTTTTTGTTATTTTGTCCCGGATTAAAACCCAAGAATGAAAAATAGATATTTCACATTTGTACAAAACCCTTTGAGAATACCCATTGAGTCGTGGTGATTGTTAGTGCTAAGATGGTATCTCCACGAAAGATAATATGTACCAATATCAAATTGGTATAGTTATGGATGCTAATAGAGTTATCAAAAACAAATATTATTTCTAAAGGAAGAAAAAAATATTTTTCTCATGATAGCGGAGGAAACTACGAGTAATGTAGGAAGAACATTTGTTAATGCCACACTTTTTCTTTCCAATGTGGTTAGGGAATTCCCTTCCCTTGAATCAAACTCTACCATGTTATAATTCATTCCATAGAAATGCATGCTCGAACGGAAGAAGCGCGATGATAAATATTGTAGCATGATTTATTGATGATGGGAGGAAAGAGAAAGGCATTTATCTCTAGAAAGGGTTTTAGTTATTGGATGTCTACCTTTTTTAATATTGTGTCTTGTAAGTTTGTACAAAACAAATCCAAATGTTGTAGATGTGGAGAGATTGCTCTACATGTGCTATTAAACTTCCATATGAAATAAACTATTTGTTGCTTTCAGAGATAAGAAGATGAAAAATGGGAATTATGGAAAATTGCAGGCTAGATAGTAAATGCACAAGATTATATATGAAGTTGCCTTTGAAAACATGGTTAGGTTGTTGGATCAAATGCAAGTTCTTAGCATTTTCAATGATATTTTTAGTGAACATGTTGTTTGTGCTTCGAATTTTTTCTCGCATTTGTAAAGGAAACACGTTGATCTTAGTCAACGAATGTGTAAGTGGAAATTTTGTTGGAATTCACTACTCTAATTGTTACGTAGTGGAGTATAGATGCTTCAAGAAGAGTATTGGACAAAGATGATGAAAATTGAACCAAGGTGTCGCAGATCCAAACAAATTTTCCTAGTGCATGCATGCCTTTAGAAAAACATGAAGTGCAACAACAACTTGCATGCAAGAATCATGGTTCATCAAAAATTTATAAATGCGGGTTGGGTCCATGCATGAACATATAAGAAAATTCCAACATCGTTGGTTAACACAACCCACTTTGTTCGCTCCCTCTGCTCGCGTTGCGGCATAACATACCGAAAAGAAAGGATTGGCTGCTCTATATATATGTAATTATGAAAATCCTTGCTGCTGGATGGCGAACAAAAAAGTAGATCATCGTCAGAATTTCTCAATCTCTTTTTCGCTGGGGAAAGAAGGACACTCCACTTCGGAAGTACTCGCTCTAGCGGCCCGGCAAAGCAAATGGGTAACGATTTCTCGGCGACTGATCCTCCGTGACTAGAGTAGTCCAAAACTCACTTGAAGCGAGTTGGAACACATGGGAAGTAACTCAGAGAGAGAGAGAGAGAGAGAGGGAGAGAGGGACTTGGACCAAGCTCTAGAAATCACCAAAGATTAAGGAAAGATGCACTAGCATATAAAAGTAACTAGAGACATCCTTAGAGAGGATGCTACATGTCGTTCATAGTTTATCTTTGTTGTGTTTATTGGGCTTATTAGTTTGAACACACATTGAATTTTTAAACTTTGACATAACATAAAAATTATTTTTTTCAAATTTATGATCGTGAGAAATGATAGGAGGAGTGTGGAGATCTAAGATAAACACTTGATATAGATGTGGAAAATATCGACAAAGAGACCTAGTGTGCGCACTATTCGAGAGAAGGAAGACAATGTATGTGTTATGTGCATCATAATCTCTTGTTGATAGTTTTGTAGCTGTGCATAGGAGTATTAAGAATGTAAACATCATTCCCAAGTATTCTTGGAGAGGTATGGTAAAAATGAAAGCAAATATAGCGAGGTTGTTAGTATCCTCCCATTATTCCTTGAATGAATATTGTTTGAGGAATGTTGTGACACAAGTATTTGTAGGTAGGTGCAAAAAATGCAAGATTGATGGATGGGTGCTATATCTCGACTATTAAAAAGATGAAATGTTTGTTCAAATTTCTCCAATGCATTGAGTGAATGTTAGAATCCTTGAGATAGCCTTTGTCCCAACTCTACTAAAGCAACACTAAGGAGTTAGGTCACAATATGTGGAAGAATGTAATGGAGTTTTATTGTGACATTCATAAAGCCATGTGATTGAGGTTGGGATATGATTTCTGAGGAAATGGCTCCACTCTTGGAGAGAAGAGGGAGACCGAATTTTTTGCCAATAGAAATAATATATTTTAGCCCATCTAAAAGCATATTATTCTCGGTTCTCGAAAGGATGGTGATTTGCTCCAATACCATAGTTTAGAAATATTGTCTAGGAGATGAATAAAGGCAAGGAATCATGGTATGCATGTGATTTCTTGTATTCGTTCCCAAAGAGAAACTCAAGAACATAAAATAGAGATTACACATTTGTACAAATTCCTTTGAAATGAAGCATGGAGTCATGGTGCTTGTTAGTGATACCGAGGAAAGAGAATGTGTATCAATGATAAAATCAGTATTGGTGTGCATGTTATTAGAGTTAGTGAAAAAAAGTTTTATGTTTGAAAGAAGACAAAAATAGATGTTTCACAAGAGCCTAACCACGGGGAGCAATGTAGGAATTAATAACATGTTTCCTTTTGCTAATGTGATTAGGGAATACCATGGCCTCTAGTCAAAGGCCACCATGCTATACTTCTTTCCATGGAAAAGTATGTGGAAGATGGATGAAGTGAGAGGAATGGTATTGTAGTGGGATTGATGGATAATTGGAAGGAAAAGAAAGACATTTATAGCTAGAAAGAGTTGTAGGTATTGGATGTATGACTATTCTAATATTTTGTCTCCTCAAGGTAGGGAGGAAAGGCACAAGGTTATGTATGAAGGTGCCTCTTAAGACATGGTTAGATTGTTGGATCAATTGAAGCTTGTTATCATTTTGAGTGATATTGATAGGGAGCAAGTTAGTTTGTCGCAATATTTTTTGGCATGAGAGAAATCAACTAATGTGCAAGTGAAACCTGAATTGGAATTGACTAGTGGAAGATAAACTTGATGATGCAAACAAATATTCCTAATATATGCAAGTCTCTAAAAAAAATAAAAATATACCAATATAATATTAAGCTATTCTATTAAACCAACCATTTTATATAGTACATTATATTTTTTTACTTAGTTATATCTTTAAAAATAAATAAACCAGATTTTTTTACCTTTATCATATTATGAACAAATAATAATAATAATTAGGAAGGAATTAAAACATTAATATCAAAGCAAGATAAGATTTGTGAGAGTAGGTAAACTTGGATTTCAAACTCAACGGCCACATTTCATAAAAATTTCAAATTTTATGAGAATGATTTAACAGCCTCACCAGGGCCAGCTTGTCCATCTTGTCGGATTCCAAAATCTTTAACCATATGAACTGTAATCCCAAAAACATAAATATCCCCTCCCATCGCATATCGATATAATTAGTATAAGCCGGCGGCATTTGGGAGGCTGTACGGGTGAAGCGAGGCGAAGATGGGCATCCTGTCCTTGTGACAGGAAATAAATGCAGAGAGGAGCCAGGCATTTGAGAGTCGGCCTTGCTTTCTACCTTCCGTTATTATGTGTTCACCTCTGGTACTGTTCCATCTGATGGTGCTAATTGTGGAGCTTCACAATTCGCCCACCCATACCACTGCCTGCAATTTAATTTGTTAATTGACTGAGTAGGATATTGGACTTGGCGGGGCTTTGTAGGCTGGCAGAAGAAATCAGAGTCGAATTTGTTAAATGTTTTCATTTGTTTTTTTGGTTGTTTTCACTTGTTTATTGGTTTTTTTTTGTTGTTTTTTTCCAAACATGGCCATTTTTTTGTTGTTTTTTTCCAAACATGGCCATGCTTAATTGAGTAATTGTTTTTTGTCTATCTCTTTCAGGGTTTTTGTTTTTCTTTTATTCTAGAATTTTTGTTTTGGCTTGGTTTTGGTTTTCTTTTCTCAGTCTGGGGGAGAGAGGGAGAAGATTGGGTGTAGGTCGTGGGGGGCTCCGAGGGAGGATGATGCTAGAGACACGAGAAGAGAACATGGGATCTTGAGGGGACAAGGTATTCACCCTTCTATTCTTTATTTGTATTTCAGGATGGTTTTGTAAAGAACCATCTGAATTAATTCTGCCTGTGCTTGGAACATTTTACTATGCACATTTGTTTTGCTAATACTCTTTGTTTTGGCTTTATGTTTGCATTACAGGGGTAGAATTACAGATCTAGCTGATAATTGTGGAATGCATGCTATGGGTTTTGCTATTACAGGTGAGAATCTAAATAATGGCTTCTCTAATTAACAATTTATTCATAAATAAAACGGACTAAGGTTTAAATACCTTATAGTTTTGCCTTGTATTCCAACTCCAGGTAAAGTAAACATAGACCCAATTTAAAAAATCCGTGATCTCTGATGCCTTGGATTTCTGAGACTGTATTTAAGAGCTGGATTTCTTTTCATTCAATGTTCTTGGATAATTACACGTTTATTTTCTTTCATAATTTTTGTTTTTAATAGAGCAGGGTTATATTTTCGAATATGGGTTGTTTTGTTTTTGCTTTTAGAGAAACCCGATAGAAGTTAAATCAATGAAAACTTCTTAAAAAAATTGGGGTTTATTCGGATTCGTTCGTTCTGGCACACTGTTGAGTTTCTATTTCAAAGATATGGTCACACAACCCCAGTTGGCATAGCTATGGAAACAAATACTTTCGCTGAAGGCAATGCGCCGAGCGCACGTAGTTAAGTATAGGCCAGTTTTGTTATAATAGCGGCTGGTAATAAGGGCCATTCGTTTGTTATTTAATATATATGCCTAATTAGACTTATCTATAGCTTTCAGAACTCATTCCTCACGGGGCCCTAAAAAAAATATGCAGGTGAGGTGGGTGGTAAAAGTTAAAGGGTATACACATAAAAGGGCCGCTACCTAATTTGGCATGGCATCTTCGTGTTGAACTGCGGCCCTGTTCTGGTTTTTGTTTTGTTTTTGCCTCTGTCACCCCGTAAGGTAATAGGCTCTGCAATAACCTCCTCTGCTTCTGCCGAGTGTTGCTCACGGTTTTGCCAGAGGGACAACGCCCTTGCTTTCTCTGCGGCAATAGGTGTTTTTATTTGTGCTCATCAGTAGTTTAGGGTAGGCACTTTTGGCAATAGGTGTTGTGATTTGTTCTTATTAGTAGTTTAGGGTGGCAATTTTGAAATCAATCCCTTAGAAATGGTGTCACTGAGTTTTTTATTCTCTCTTGATCAGTTTACTATAAGCATTTCTGTGGCTCTAGCCCATACGAGTGTGTTTTTTATTTCTGAAAAATTTTGTGGAGGTGTAGCCCATATAAGGGCGTTTTTTTTTATTTCAGCTAGAGAGATTACAGCTCAACCAATAGAATTGAAATGGCAGTGACATCAAAGATGTCCATGTCAACTGAATTAAATTGAAACCACAGCAATATTGACAACATTCACTAAAAGTGAGTAAATAAAAATGATTTGGAAAGGTAATAGAGTAGATGTTGATTGCAAAATTGCAAAACTTATGGCAACAAATATTTTTGTTGTGTTGTGACTTGTATGAGGTGTAGATGTGTGCCAGAAAAGAGGCCTCCTAATATTAGTGGGATTGCAACCTATTTCTGATATTTGTGGGAGAAAAGAGAGGATATTCAGTTGTTTAATACTTTCTATTCGCCTGCTTTTACTTTTGTTGGTTTCAATAATCACATTCATATATATATATATAAGTTTATTACTTGTGATTTCATGTGAAACTGGGGAAATTTATAGAGGGTAAATTTCTATTGTGTTTCACTTCTATTTATTTTGAATTGGATTTGAAATAATATTTAGTTATTTGTATTTTGTATTTGTTTTATAGAGATATAATTGCTATTAAACAGATGGACTGAGGAGGAGAGCAGAGATGGAATATGGTTTAACAAAAGAGTAACATCTTTTCTGGGAGTTGGAAGGTAAGAAGGAAGTTGTGCACAAGAATGTAATTTGGTTCATGATATAGATCAATAAGATAAGAGTTAGATTTGAAAGAATATTTAACCAATTGCTTTTATTTTTATTAATGCACAATAAAATTGCTACTAAATATTTAATTCTATTGTGATATGAAACAGATATATGGAAAATGTTCTTTACAAGAGTAAGGTATTGTGCCAGACAAAGTACATTGAGAGAGGAGGTTGATGGAAGGTCCAAATCATACAGGAGTAGAAAGGAGATGATGTGTAATTGATTAATACAATTATATTATTGTTGATGTAAAACTATATAATAGGAATATAATAAGACATTTTCTTTTTTGAGGGGGGGTTGCCCCTTCTACCAACCTTCATGGATAGCCATGACCAAAGCTATCATGGAGGAGTGTCTACTTTTATTGTGTTTCTCATGCTTTGTGGCTTAGTTTTTAATTTTGAATTATTTCTTCTGTGCCATTGTTTTAAATTCCAATTTAAATTTATTTCTGCCATCATTTTATAATAACATTTTTTAAATTATTTATTTTGAATTGAAAGATTAATAAATTTTCCTAAATTTAATTAAGTGTTCTTTTTGGTAATAGTTTTAAAACATTTTATAATAACAATTTTTAAAATATATTTGAACTTGAAAGATTAATAATATTTTCTTACCTTTTTTAATTAAGTGTTCTTTTCATAATATTTTTAAAATAAAATTGCTAACAATATATTACTGCACTCTTTATGTAAAATTTTTTGATATATTTAATTTTGAAGCTCACATTTCAAAATTTAATTTTTTTTCATTTTAAAACTTGTATGTGTAGGGGTTCTCTTTATTTTAAATTTCCCATCTCAAAATTTAAATCTTAGCAAGCATTGGAGATGCATTTAAATAATAACAATTGTGAAATTGAATTTAAAAATTTCCATGTTTGATAAATCTACAATTACATTTTTAATAGAAACTAATTTTCAAAGTTCTAAAATGTATACAAGCACATTTTTACATGCCAACTACATTTATGAAAATCACATTTAAAAAATTCAATGTTTGATAACTTGGACACTTGTACTATTTAATTTTCAATTTAGGGACTTAAAATTTGATGCTTATACACACATTTACATACTTCAATGACATTCATAGAATTACATATGTGAACTTTATACAACCTCTTGTTAAGATATGTTATACTTAATAAACTAGAACTTTATAAAGAGAAGATTAAGTCTCTATATTTGTGTTGTGATGTGCTATGTTGTGTTGTCCCTTGTTAGTGTCAATGTCAAATGTTAGGTTGATGTTGTTGTGTTTGTGCATATAAGGTGATGCACATAACACTCTCTATTTAATTTTATTTAACTATTCAAAAATTGATGTTTCATAAATACATGCTTTTATGGCGTTCATATGATATTTAATTTCTAATTTAGTTTTATCAAAAGAATTTAAGTACTTTTGATTTTCTACACACCTACACTGGAAAAAAATTGTGTTTCATTAATTGTATGTTTAACTATTATTTTTTCAAAAACACCTGATTTTTGTATGAAATTTTTAAACATAATGATTATATTGTTATCAAATTTATGTTTTAATATATTATAATGATGAGTTTTATATGGTGAATTTGTATTTCAAATTAATTTACATCCCATTTGGAATGCAGTGTATGATATCAATATATATAATTGTAAATTGAACTATAATTTTATGAAGGGTTTGTCCTTTCTTTGTTTCTTGGTATGGGATGAATTTTTAAAATTTTAATTATAATGATCCTTCATGTTTTTGGATGTATTTTTTTATGTTTCAAGCTAATCTAAATATAGATTAATTTTTTTTGCCCTCTAGAAATGAATTTCTAAATTTATTTTTAACTTTATGATATTTTATTTTATAAATTTTTGGCTTTCCATCAATATTTAATTCAAATTTTAATTTTAATTAAATAATTTATATATCTATAATATAATGTATTTTAAATTAATTTGAGAGCTTGCATTTTAAAATCCACTCTTACATTTTAAAAATTAATAGCTTATTTTATATTCCAGATTACAAGGTTTCAAGTTTGGATATATGTTAATGCCAATGGGAAAATGGAATTTCAAATTAATTTTTGATTTTGGACAAGTATGTACAAATACTCCTTAAAATTCAGTATATTTAATTATAATGTACTTTCAAAATTTGAACATTTATCAAACACTTTTTACATTTTTATAATTGCTTTTAAAAGTTTTAGCCCTTTGTTTGGTATTTAATTTTTAGTTTCATGTTTTAAAATTTGATGCTTGTAGACATATTCTTATAGACAAATTGTATTTAAAAATTTATGTCGTTAATTCTTTTATCAATTAATATGTACATTTAGAATTACAAAACTGCAAAAAATTAAATATTTTTTTTCTCTGTAACAACTAATTTTATTAACTTGAAATCAAAATATTTTTACATATGGTGGAGGCTGCAAGGGCGGGAACCCGAGAGCCATTAACATTATAAAACTACCCCATAACTATGAGAACTGGGGAAAACAGAGACATACAGCCAACTAAATTGGCATTACTAGCGGACATAGATTGATAGACAATAAGAAAAAGGAAAGAGCATAACTGATCCAGGAGGAGAACAGAGAGCGTCGATGGGAGACCATAACCTGGAGTTGATGCTGTCAAGCTAAACCATGACCAAAATGTCCACCAAAGAACCAAAAAACGTAAATCGCACCGCAGGTTAATCATTTTCCTGTGCTTCCCCATGTGTTTCCTCGGCATCCTCAAATGCGTCATTATGACTGAGTGGCTCCTTGCCTTCCATCACCTTGTCGAGGTCGACGGTTCTTGCATCTCTCTCCACTTCAAATTGGTCACCGTCAACGAGGGGAGGGATAATATGGCGCAAATTAACCTGCAGAACATGTTCAATCTCCCACTTGATACCCAGGGAATCCTCGGGCGAGGAGCGCTCACTGCTGTGAGAGGGGTTGGGCACAATGCAGGAAAGAGGGGTGACCTGGTTTTCTTTTTCCGTTATGAGAATGGTGATTTGAGCAGAAATCAAAGGCCTATTCAAATTGCTCTGAAATTTAAAATGGGTAGATTGAAAGGAACTATTTGGAATCGGCTTGCGAGGAGGATTGCTGGGGGGAAGGTCCTCATGAGAGGAAGAGAGGTTGATGGGCAAGAGCGCAGGGTTGGAACGAGGATTGATTGAGGGCCGCTTCCCATGGTGCTTCATATTGGCAACAGACACAGAAAAATCAAAGGAACAAAGCCTAAAACCAGAGGAATGACTCAATTGAACGCGAGGCCCCTAAGTGCAGACAATTGAAGCCCGAGACCGAGAAGCAACACCGATAAAACTAATATTACAGATAACAGACCACTTACCCCAAGCCACTGAACGAGTTCCTCTGTGGAGCGCGTAGGTGAATTTGAGGTGCTACAAATTCAAACCCGAGCGAGCCTGAATCTTGCCTCTGAAGACGGGCGCGTTCTCACCTTCACACCATATCTTAAAACCAAACCTAGAACCAGAGACCGGAACACTGGAAGTGGAATAAACATAAGGAAACTCCATGTATTTAACCCTCAACAGGCAGTGTCGAGGTGCGTCTTGCATTAATGGCATAGGCCTCCCTTGTCGTGCAACCATAAAAACATTCCCTTTGCGATCGATTGTGATCTGGGACGCCACGCTGCTTTGCAGGTGGCAGTACATAGGTTCATTAAGCTGCATGAAAGCCATTGAATGCCGAGACGTCACGCGGATCTGGGAGTTCATTTTCAAGCTCATGCCTTTCCTCGTGCACGAGATTATTGAAGTCAAGAAGTTGAGATTCAGATAATAGATTTGCTAGTGATCCAACAAGAAGATGTCGTCCACTGTCAACTCCCAAATTAGCTAAGAGGTCCGCAACTTTGTTCCCATCTCTTCTAATGTGGGTGAAGGAGATCGTTCTGTTAAAGCCTATCCATTGCTCAATATGCCATAGTCGTTGTGCCATTCTCCAACTATTGCAAATCTTGGAGGACGGGGAACCCTGAAGGATCCTCAAGACCATTTGGATGAGGATTTGAGAGTCTCCCTCTATGAGGAGTGGGAAAAGATTCCTGTCTTGTGCTATTAGAAGCCCCTGCCAAAGACCTTCTACCTCAGGAGAATTGTTGGTGTCCCATCCATGTGAGCCAAACAAGGTTATGATGTTGTCTCCTTTATAGTCTCTCATAGTTCCTCCAAATCCTGAGTTCCCTCGGTTACCCTTTCAGGCTCCATCAAAATTAATTTTATACGTCTCTTGTAGGAGGTGACCAATTCACCGATGAGGGGGCTTTTGGAGGCCTTGTTCCTTTGATCCACTGTTCTTGCTTTCTGTGGAATTTCCAGATATTCCAGATTGATTGTTCCTCGGGGAGGGTGGGGAGATCTTCTTGGTACCATGTTTTTAGAGATATGGTTTCTTCAATGTTTTGATTTATGATTTTCCATATCTCATCGAGTGATTTGAATTGGTTTTTGAAGATTCTACCGTTTCTCTCTTTCCAAATGGTCCAAGTTACAAAACCTGGAATGAGCTTCCACAGAAAATTTAGGATTTTTATTTGATAGGGGTGGGGGTCCTAGTTGTGTATTGTAGCCGTTATGTCTCCATTCGCCCCTGCCTCTTTCTGACAATGAAAATTTATTTTTTTCCATATCTTGAATGCCAACGGGCAGTGATACCAAAGGTGTTCAATTGTCTCCTCTTCTTTTTTGCAGATGAAGCATATAGAGGGACCAATGAAATTTCTCTTTCTCAAATTGTCCCAACTAAGTATCCTTTTGTGGCAGAGGAGCCAAAGAAAGGTAGAGATTTTTGGCCAAATGGAAGGGTCCCATATCTTACTCCATAGCATATCGGGCCTCATTTGGTCTTTGATGAGTAAATTATAAGCCTCTCCGGTGGAGCAGGTACCTCTTTCTTCATATCCCCATCTGAGAATGTCTTTTTCCTCAGAGTATTGTATTTTCCCTTTTATTAGTTCTGTGTCTAGAGTTTGTTGTTCTTGTATAGTCCCGTGAGCTATGATCTGAGATGCTTTGAGGCATACCCTATAGTCTTGGGTGGCAGTAATGCTCCAGAAGTTCCCAACCTTGTTTAGGGGATAAAGAACCTGTTCTGGGGGAGCAATATGTGGGAAAAGGTCCCTGAGTTTGGGCGACTGTTGCCAAGAGTCGTCCGAAAATCTAGCCTTGTCACCGCTTTTCACATCCCAAAAACTGTGCTGCTCAATGAGGTTCCTGTGAAGTTTTGATGAGTTCCATATAATTGAACCATTACAAATCTCTGAAATTCTGATGAGTTCCTCTCTTGGACAATTTCCGACATATTTGGTTGTCCATAAAATAACCCAAGGAGTAGGAGGGCCCGAGAGCCATTTCCACCAGATCCGAGTGCCCATAACCGCATTGCTGTGAGTGGGATCTCTTAATCCAATTCCGCCTCCTTTTTTTGGAAGACAAGCAGTTTCCCATTTGACAGGAGCCCATTTGTGATGAAGTCCACTAATGCCCGAGAGAAAAGCCCTTTGGATAGCTTTAAGTTCTTTGAGAACCCATTTCGGAGCTGCCAGGATGGAAAAAAGGTAAAGGGGCATGGCTTGAAGGATGACTTTAATCAAGACGAGACGGCTAGCCATATTAAGAGATCTATGGGTCCATGAGGAGAGCCGAGCTTCCAGCTTGTCTAGGAGGGATCTCCAGGAGGAGTGCTTCAGGCTGGAGGCTATGAGGGGGGCACCCAGATAAGAGGAGGGGAGTTTGGCTGGGGAGAATCTTAGGATGCGTAATATGGCTCACTGAATAACAGAGGGAGTATGAAAAAGGAAAATTTGAGATTTGGATTGATTTATAGAAGTACCCGAGGCTGCTGAAAAATCTGATAAATGAGATTTGAGATGCCTGGCTTCCTGGACTAAGGGGTGCTCGTAGAGCATGTTGTCATCCAAAAATTGTTGATGAGTGGAAACAGGGGAGTTGTGAAAGGAGAGACCTTTGATATGGGCAGTTTGCTGAGCATGTTTAATACTTCGGCCTAGACCTTCCACCATTATGATAAAGAGGAAAGGGGAGAGGGGGTCGCCTTACCTAATGCCACGGGTGGGATGAAAGGTTTTGGAGGGTATGCCATTAATTAGAACATAGAAGAAGGAGAATGTTATGAGGCTCATAATCCATCGAACCCAAGAAGCATTAAAACCAAAAGCCAGAAGAATCTTTTCAATGTAATTCCAACTGAGGCTGTCAAAAGCTTTGGAGAGATCAAGTTTGAGGAGCATACCTTGCTTCTTGGAGATCTTCAAGGAGTGAATTATTTCATGCGTAAGGATGATCTCATCCGTGATCTGCCTGCCTTCCACATATCTAGATTGTTCTGGCGAGATAATCAAAGGAAGCAAAAGATTTAGTCTGGTGGCTATAATTTTTGAGACTATCTTGTAAATTATGTTGCAGAGAGCGATCGGTCTGAACTTATCCAGCTTACAAGGCTTCTCCACCTTAGGAATCACGGCTATGAAAGTAGCATTTATCCCTCGAAACATCCAATGGAGAGAGCGAGACTCTTCCACAACTTGCCAAACCTCATTCTTGATTAGGTCCCAGAAGTTGTGGAAGAAGTTGGAGGTGAAACCATCCGGTCCTGGGGCTTTGTCGACTTTTAGTTGTTTAACCGTTGTTTCCACTTCTTGAAGATCGACAGATTTGAGCAGCATCTGATTATGCTCATCTGTAATGAGTTTGGGGATATTTCTTGTGATATTTTGAATGGCCTGAGAATGGTCATTGGTTGGTTCTCTATGCCCCTGCTTAAAGTAGTTTAGGAGTTCGGCTTCTATATCTTCATGCTTTTCAACTTTGGTGCCCTGCTCATTTTGGATGTGGGTAATATTGTTGTGCATTTTGTGCTGGATTGTAGTGTTATGAAAGAATTTGGTATTTTTTCCAACCTCTTTAAGCCACTTAATTCTTGATTTTTTCCTCCACAACGTTTCTTCCTGCTTTTCTTTTTCCATAAGTTTCAGTTCAAGGGTCGTTTCCTGTTCTGCAAGATCATCAAATCTGCCAAGAGTGATGATCTTTTGCTGTAGTTGCTTCATCTCCTGTTCAATGTTTGCTTTTCCTTGAAAGATATTGCCGAATGTAGTTCGATTCCAATGTTCAATCTTGCCTTTAAGGTACTTGAGCTTTTGTTGAAATTGGAACATTCTGGAACTTGGAGGTGAATGAAAGCTTTTCCATTCTGTGCTAATGAACTTATGGAAATTTGGATGACTCAACCAGAAGGCTTCAAAGAGAAAAGGTCTGTGAGTATTGTTCCCCGGTCGGGACCAATGAAGTGAAATGGGCCAGTGATCAGAGCCAGTGAAGGGCAAGATGGAGGCTGCAAAATCACCCCCAAGATGAATGGCATTATTTGAGAGAAGAAACCTGTCCAACCGAGATGAAATTTGGAGGATTTGTGCTTGTCTGTTGTTCCATGTAAAAACTCCATTATTAAAAGGGAGATCGATGAGCCAGTTGTTTTGAATAAAGTCCTTCAAGAGCGATCCTTCTTGAGAGCTTCTACCCCTGCCTCCTCTCCTTTCATCCATTCTTGTAATCATGTTAAAATCACCACCTGCGATCCAAAGTGGAAGTGGTCTGTTGTGATTAAGAGCCGAGATGGAGTTTAGGATCTCTTCTTTTCGTTGAGTTTCCTGTGGGAAATAAACATTGGTTAGGAGTCCATATTGGTTTGTTCCTAATTGTGTTTCATTAATTGTATGTTAAACTATGATTTTTTCAAAAACAGGTGATTTTTGTATGAAATTTTCAAATATAATGATTATATTGTTATCAAATTTATGTTTTAATATATTATAATGATGAGTTTTATATGGTGAATTTGTATTTCAAATTAATTTACATCCCATTTGGAATCGAGATATATAATTGTAAATTGAACTATAATTTTATCAAGGGTTTGTCCTTTCTTTGTTTCTTGGTATGGGATGAATTTTTAAAATTTTAATTATAATGATCCTTCCTCTTTTTGGATGCATTTTTTTATATTTCAAGTTAATCTAAATATAGATTAATTTTTTTTTCCCTCTAGAAATGAATTTCTAAATTTATTTTTAACTTTATGATATTTTATTTTATAATTTTTTTGGCTTTCGAACAAATATTTAAATCTCAAATTTTTTATTTTTAATTAAACTAATTTATCTATAATATAATGTATTTTAAATTAATTTGAGAGCTTGCATTTTAAAATTCACTCTTACATTTTAAAAATTAATAGCTTATTTTATATTCCATATTACAAGGTTTCAAGTTTGGATATATGTTAATGCCAATGAGAAAATGGAATTTCAAATTAATTTTTGATTTTTGACAAGTATGTACAAATACTCCTTAAAATTTAGTATATTTAATTATAATGTACTTTCAAAATTTGAACATTTATCAAACACTTTTGACATTTTTATAATTGCTTTTAAAATTTTTAGCCCTTTGTTTGGTATTTAATTTTGAACAATGTAAAGGCAATCCTCGTTGCCCGCCATATTTGAAGAATGTCTCGATTCTTTCTTTCCTTCCAGGCAACGCTGACACTCTGTTTTGGTGTTTTGGTGGATTATTGCAGGTGGGTTTGTATTGGAGACCCTCGCTTATACTGTGTCTAGTGCTGACAAAAACGGGCGTAGGGTCGCTCCTTGTTAACTTGGTTTATTTGCTTGCTCTTGTCATCGGTGTCTTAAAACATGGCTTTTCTTGTTGTGTGTCGTCCTGTTAAGATAATGCAAATAGAAAAAACACGTATGTTCTGTAGAATAGAAATAAAATATTTTGTGTTTACTGTGTTAAGCAAATCAACATAAAACACTGTAGATGGACAGCTGTGGGATGTCAAATATAACTTCTGTGTGCTAGGAGATTTCTATTATTTTTCTCTTTCCAAAATTCGAACGTGTTACAATGCATTATGTCTCCTTTTAAATGATTTTGGAAAACACTTTCTCTTAATTGCTGTTAGTTACATTCAATGGCTTGTTTTCATTTCTAAAATTGTTTATTTTTCCTATGCTATGATTTGTTAAGGATAACATGATAAATCAAAACAGTTAACTACAAGAGTTCATTTAATTCAACTTTTATCTTCCTAAATACTACTACTTTAAGAAATTAAAATAATAAAATAAATGAAATTAAAGTGTTCACTTGAAATTTCCTCCTCAATACTTTCAGAGACCAAATGACCCTCTATCATGATGATCCCCTTCAACGAGGTGCTCCTGCATTATCTAGAGCATGGTCCAAGACTCTCTCCCTCTCTCTAATTCACTTCCCATGTTTTCGAGCTCACTTCAGTTGCGTGTTAATGTATGGATCCAACCCACATTCCAACAAAATTTCCACTTACACATTCGTTGGCTAAGCTTAAGGTGTTTCCTTTACAAATGGCATAAAAAATTGAAAGCGCAAACAACATATTCACTAACAGTATCATTGAAAATCCTAAGAAGTTGCATTTGGTCCAACAATCCAGCCATGTTTTCAAAGGAAACTTCATATATAGCCTTGTGCATTTACTATCTAGCGTGCAATTTCCCACAAGTCCCGTTTTTCACATCCTTATCTCTAAAGACAACAAGTCGTTTATAGTTTAATAGCACGCAGAGAAATCTATCCACATCTATAACATTTGGATTTCTTTTGTACAAACTTACAAGAAAAAATATCAAAAAAGGTAGACATCCAATAACTAAAACTCTTTCTAGAGATAAGCGCCTTTCTCTTTACTCTCGTCATCAATCAATCATGCTACAATACTTATCATCGCTTTTCTTCCAATCCCACATGCGTTTCTATGGAATTAATTATAACGTGGTAGAGTTTGATTCAAGGGCGGGGAATTCCCTAACCACGTTTGAAAGAAAAAGTGCGGCATTGAGAGTTGTTCTTCCTGCATTTTTCATAGTTTCCTCTGCTATTGTGAAACATTTAGGGTTATAACCAAAATTTCCCTTACGTGGTTATCCTCTCTTCGAAGGAGCACACGATTTCTTTTCTCACAGCAAGATAGAATGTAAGGTAAAGTATAATGGACATTGGAATGATCAGAGGATTGGAGGATTTCTCACTATGCCACATGAGAGAAGAAGACGCATGAGAGGCTCAAGCTATCACAAGGGAAGAGCGTATGGTGGTAATTCCCAGCTTCAGAATAGGGTTGTTGTGTTTGTAGGTGACTTCCTTGAATAAATCACTGAGGATATTGAGGAGGAACTATCGATATTGGAAAGTGAGGCATCCTCTCAGAGAAGGTCTCTTTTTGACACAGAAGTGAGAGCTCAGTGGGATAGTTGGATTAGAGATACAAGGAAATCAAATAGGAGAGGGAATGAGTAGATGCAAGTGATTAACCTCCATTGGCAAATGAAATTCCTTATGGGCCACGAACTCCTCGATAATCAAGATGTAAGGAGGGATCTGCTATAGAAGCTCGATCTTATGCGTTGCCACCTCACACATTCTAATTGCAGGTTGAAATCAATCAACACGAGCCTGGCACAGATCGGAACACATCTTGTGATTCAACCACCAACACTAAGACCCCCGGCTACACCAACATATCCTATTCCCAAAGATGGATCGAACTCTCGTCCCGCTTCCTAAGTTTATGATGTTTGTTTACGCAAAGTACAAAATCCCTCTATCTAGTGTTCATGGACATGATAATATAGAGCAACATTTAGATGTTTTTATGTTTAAGTCTAGTTATGTGAGATATGGTCGCTCACATATGGCCCTCTATAGGGAACTATTTTGGGTATGGTCGAGTCTCTGTGTCAAGAGACTAGAAAGATGTGTATGATGTAAAAGCTTTAATTTGTGGTAATACATCTCACCTGACAAAATAAAAAATAAAAAATAAAAAAATCGTGATGTTAGCACAAATATAGATACATATAAATGTGAATTTTTACGTCAATCATTTTACTACTATACACGTATTTAAAATATTGCGCTACTTCAATTTTACCATACATCTCATTTACTTCATGCATTTTTCATAAACACAAGTAAATAAAAGTCCCTCAAACATAAATAGAGAAATTAAAACTACCTCTTGTTAAATATCGCTTACTTTAAATAGGTTATATATAATCTATTTTAAATTTTGAAAATCAAACATAAGTCAAAGGATCACATCTCTATCTTTATTGATATATATTTTATATAATATAAAATCACACAAACAAAATAAACTAACTATTTTTGAATCTTATCACGAAAACAAATAAAATCATCATTATCATATATTAAAAAACGAATTTAATTAGGGAAAGGAACATATTGTCTATAATCATATTCATATATCTTTGGAGATGGAAAGAGCTCTCGAATCCCTTGCGGCGGCTAGGGTTTCACCCAAAACCGTAGCCGCCCAATATTTGCTCTATTTGCATGGATTTTCTCTAGATAGTTCAATGGTGAATCCTCGTGATTTAGCAAATACATATTTTTCTTTTGTATGTACGGTTAAAAATCAATCTATCTCTTCTCGAGTTTCATACAAGATAAGTTTTCCCTTTACATTCTTCTCGACGAGGAAGCTTTAGACTCTGAAAAGTGTTGAAAAATGTGCACCAAGAAATGTTCAATTTAGAATGTGCTAAAAATAGACTTGCTAAAAATAGCATTTCTGGGTCCCTTCCTATTTATAACAGTCCCTAATCTATCTATAGGAGGTAAAATTAATTATGGTCTTAACAGCAGTAGGAAATATTAATTAATTAATTTAGTTGAGTTAATTAGTTAAGGAAATTCGAATTTGAAGTCTTTGTGAGGATGCACATGAGTTGTCCCACAAATTTAGGAATTTATCCTTAATTTCTTCCACTGATTGAGGAAGTATGAGTTCTATAATGAGAGAATCAGTGGACTTAGTTCTAACTAGTCAAGTCCAATTAGATTATTTTAACAGGGTATTAAAATAATAAAAGATAGTTTGTTCATGTTTGCATGCATGTGACAACTATTATTTTAGATAATTGAGGATTCACTCATAGGTAACTGTTGCATGTCAGTTCTGTCAGAGACCCAGCTGAGATCAGATGTGGGACAGTGTACTATCATATGCTTGGATATTTCTAGTAAGTATTCCTTGCATGGAGAAGGATCTATTATAGGAGATTGGAGGACTTGTGGCCTATATATTGAGGCCTAGGTAGTCCATTATTTTCATCTTCTCATTGAAGATCATGAGAGTATAGAGAGCGCAGGATAGCTATTGAGCTAATTCTTTTTGTATGTTGAAGAGGATTTCCACTTGATGGATAATAAATGGTTGGGGTTTTATGCTGGTGCTTTCCCCTCGATATATCTTGTGTTAATGTGTGATTATTTTTCTTGATGAGTTATGCGTGTTTCTGCTTAATGTTGCTCATGAATTCTATTATGCTTCCGCTTAATGTTTTGTAGAAGTAGAACAAGTATTATGCTTTAGGACATTGCATATATCGGTTTGTTCTACAGGTAAAATTTCTACAAAAAGTATTTTTCGAGGAATGGTTTGGTTTGCAGGTTTTATGGGTTATTGTCCCTCCTTTTCGATCTCCCTAAATGGGTCTCTAAGACATGGAATCCCCTTTCGACGGACGAGTTGAATATTTACTTTATGGCACGAGGTTTCTTCACTCGTTGGTTTTTGAAATGATTGGAGACAAGAAGGCTGCATGTGAAGCTCGAAGATGGTTTTGGGGGAGCACTAGCCTCTCCATTCAGCAATGGTGTTCCACTTTCGATCCTTTTACAAAATAAATTTCTTCCACCCTAGTCTCGATAAGAATGTCGAACCTTTCCTTGGATTTTTGGAGTCACACATAGCTTTCCTCCATTGCTAACGTGGTGGGAAAATTCTATCGTGGCCGTCCTATTAATAAAAATAAAAAACACCCCGGATGGGGGTGTTAGACGGCGTTAAAAGGGTGGCGGTGGGCTGTCCACTGGGTAAGTGGCAGCCCAAACCGGCCACGAGTACCATGCATTTAAGATGCCGGCAGGTGAGAGCTTCGGGATCATTCCACCATCGCGCGAAGGTGTTTAAGGCATCTCCTCTTCGCATCAGACCAAATCCTCTGCAACCTTGGGTATTCATTGCAGAAGCTGGCTCGCACATGGCTCGCCGTTGGCATCGTCATTATAAACCTGGTCTTCGAGGCAAGGTATTGATCTACATTTGGCTTTTCTGGTTTTACTGTGTGCCTGTAATGTGGCAGGTCTCCATTGCCGGCAGCTCAGAGGTTAACCCCCTGTCCACTGTTAATCCCTCTCCGCTCTCCGTGCTTCATTACCTGAGCCGAGAGGCTGCAGCATTGCCGGAGCTCGTCGACTCTGCTAGCTCCCCAAGCAAATCCTGGCCTGCGTGCTGGGTGCTGCATCTTCTGTTTCTCATCCCCTTCCAACTGCTTCTCGTGCCCCCGTTTGACATTCTCCGTGTTAAGTGGACCTCCTCAGCTCCCGAGCACTCCTGTTCTTTTGGGCCTCCGTCCGTTCATCTCCCCTCCCTCCCCTCATTGCGATGTCGCCGGAACGTTTACGCGCCAGTTGCAGACGCGCTGGGTCGAGAGGTGGGAGAAGCCGAACCTCTGTCCCTCGCTCCACAGACTCCCTATCCGATGACGCCAACAACGCCCGTCGTCGCAGAGGAAGCCGCCCTGGGTCTGCCCAGTCCAGGCCCTGTCAGCACAGTTTTCACCCCTCTTCCCGCTTTAGCTTCCCTGTTCTCCTGGACTCAGATACTTTTTATGTATCCTTCAAGATTGATAAGTGTGAACATGAAGCTCACGGTCCTTCTGCAGAAAACCAGCCTCCCTCTCCGCCAGCTCCGCCTCCGGACCAGCCTCCCCTGCTGCCAGCACTTCAACCTCCCGCTCCTGAACCAGAGACGCACAAAGCAGCAAAATCTTCAGTGGATGCAGGGGCAGGCCCAAGTGCACCAGCGGAGGATGATGCACCCCACACCGACTCAAGCGAGCCAGACCCATACTCCTGCCGGGTGGTGGAAGAAATTCCTTCAACCTCGGTGGACGACTGATCATCATCACTGGGTTTCTAGTCTTCAAGGTTGGCTCTGTCTTTTGGGGTTCAATGGCTTCTTCCTCTCTCTTCTGATATGTAAAGCTGATGCACCAGAAATGGATGCACAGCCTCTGGTTTCTTTTTATGCTTCTACCTACTATGTCAATGGTGGTTTCTAAGTCTCGGGTTTATTATACAGTGTCGGTCAACGCCTTCGCGGCTAAACTATATCTCTGTACTCTGGATTATAGATGGATTTCTGCTCTATGTTCTTCTCTGTTAGGTTTTGTTACAGGCAAGCAAGTCATGGCACATACTGATGTAAATCCCATCACTGCAAAAGGATGCAGTCCGAGGTTCGCCTCTCTGTAATTTTGTTTTTTGTACTATAATAGAAATTAGCCTACTTTAAAAAAATAAAAATAAAATAAAAATAAAAATAAAAAACAAAAATGCAAAGCTAGAATTTGTGTGGGGATGGAATTCAACAAGGGTTTTTAGGGGAGAGCTTTATTTGATGGCTCCAAACCATGTTTGGTTCCAAAAGCTCGATTATGGGAACATCTCATTTCGATGTAGAGAATGCTATGAAACACCACATGTAATTAAAAATTGCCCCAAGAATCCTCGGAATAAAGAAAAAAAACCCCAAAGGCCCAAATGGTGGGAAGGTGCACAAGGTTACCACCATATGATATTTAAAGAAGAAGACCTTGAGAGAAAGAAAGAACGAGAAGACATGAAAGAAGCACATTGAGTGCAAGAAAATGAAGTGGCCCCAAAAAAATTTAAGAACCGAAATTTGCTTGCCAATGTGGATCCTCCACTTGCTAGTGAGGATTCCTTGAATGAAACTTTCGTAGAAAAACAAAAAACCCCTCGTGGAGAATGGATTACCTGTCTTGGTGAAAATGAAAATTATCCAGCACATAAGGCGGAGGGGAAATATTTGAAAAAAAATACCTAAAAGTACCTTGCATTTAAGGAAGAACCACTAGGGAATTTGCAGAAAATGTCCGTTGCATTCCAGTTGGGAAGAAAGGAAGAAAAAAAATAATTCTCCAAGAAACACAAGAATTCATTCTAGATCAAAATAGAAATACAAGGGAAAATGGAATGTAAATATGTTGATAGTTTGGGGTTTTTGTGAAGAATATTTAGGTGGGAAGGGATTGAAGTATTTGATTGATGGGGAACTAGTTGGAGGGTTGGGGCTGTGGTCAATCTCAAAAGCATAAGGAAGAGTGGAAAATGTAAAGGTTTTGGCCTTACAATATGTATTTTTTTTAACACAAATCTCTATAACTTCACTTTAAAAAAATAAACAAATTCAACTATATATTACTTACAAGCTTACGATAAAATTAGATTTTAATAAGAAACTTCTACTTTCAAAATTAAGGGTAGAGAGATGGCCAATATCATCACAAATATTGGGGGGGATATCTAAATGTTGTAAGGACAACACAAATTAACACTGTGGAGGAGGCCAAAAGGAAGGGTAATACAAGGAGTAAAGCACTAAAATCAATACCAATAGAAATGTGTGCACTAAAAGGATAGTTATATTCACTAACTCCAAACTCGAAGAGGGCCACCTAAAAACAACAACAACAACACCAACTCTAGAGGAAGCCACAATTTCCGATGAGAAGTCTCTAAAGTTACCCATTAATTGGCCATTTCTAGCACCAAACTACTAATCCATAGACTAGTCCAAAGAACAAACAAAACCAAACCAATTCCTAATGGCTACATGAAATTTGTTGTGCACAAACCCCTCGATGTTGAAAGACCCCACAAATAGTCCCACCTATTAGGAGGGAAGTATGTAAGACGTCATAAAACAAGTTGATAGAGACTAGAGTGAAGACTTTCCATATTCTTCAACTTAACCACAAATGCTCACATGTATGGTGAATAGGGTGGGTTGGCCACCCCACCAACCCTCTTGAATTGAGATATGAAGCAATGAGGTGGTGAGCTAGCCTCCCAACCTTATGGGTACTCTTGATATCCACCTCCATGAGGGGATAAAACAATGGTCATTAATATGTACAAACAAATAATTTTAATTAAAAAAAATCAAATTATACATTTATTATATCTAAAAATTTCATGAAAAAGGGAAAGCATTGGGAAAGCATCAATTTAAAAGTATAGAATTAAATGTGTCACAATCAAATACATTTTTATTTTATTTTCTAGTCACTCCCTTACACATCAAATTTCAATGTATTTAAATTATTTTAAAATACACAAATTCTACACAGATGTATTCAACTTAATTCAAAACACATATAATATAGAATACAAGACTCCCCGACAAAATTAATTAAAAATTAAAACATGTCAATAAAAACTCACACATTTCCTTATTATAAAGAAATACAGTGGTATACACAATATAAACTTATAATATCATACAAATAAAATACAAAATTTTATAATTTTAAGTCTTTCAAACATCAAATTTCTAAGTACTTACATTAATCTAAACTATTGTAAAATAGAAAGCATTAATTTATTGTATCTAAAAATTTCATGAAAAGATCCGAAACTATTGGGGTAAGCATAAATGAATATGTAATTTTAAATTATAGAATTGAATGTCATACAATCAAATGAATTTTGGTTTTTTACAAGTCACTCCCAAAAACATCAAATTTCAATTTATTTGTATTATTTTAAAATACACAAATCCTACACAAGTGTATTCAAATTAATTCAAAGTAAATATAATATAGCATACAAAAATGAGAGTACAATAAATTAAAACTTTAAACATTTGAAGAAAAATTCACCCATTCTTTTTATAAACAAAAGTAGTTTAATATACAATAAAAATCATGATATCATACAAATACAATACAATTTTTTTAAATGTTCATTTCTCTAAATTCCAAGTAATTGCATTATTTTAAACATTTGTAAAACACACATTGCTAATTTATTATATCTAAACTTTTTTTTCACAATTCGATCCCCCAAAACATAAAATTTCAATGTATTTTAAACTTTAAGTTGAAATTAATTCAAAATACATATAAGATGACATAAAAAAATCACTAGAGAATTAATTAAAAATTTAAACATTTCAAAAAAAAATCGAGCATTTTTTTTTAAAACATATAGTTTAATATACAATATCAAATTATAATATCATACAAACACAATACAAAATTTTTAAATCTTATGGGTCTAAAACATCAAATTTCCAGGTACTCTCATTATTTTAAACTATTGTGGAACAAAGAGCTATTATATGTAAACATTTAATGGAAAGAAGAGAAATTATTGGGGAAAAGATAGTTGAATATGCAATTTAAAATTATACAATTAAATGTCATACAATCAAATACAATTTTTTTTTTACAAGTCACTTTATCAAAACATCATCTTTCAAAAATTATTTTAAAATACACAGATTTTACACAAGTAATCAAATTAATTCAGAATACAATTAATACTCCACCTCTTATGGGTCTAAAACATCAAATTTCCCAGTACTGTCATTATTTTAAACTATTGTGGAACAAAGAGTTATTATATGTAAACATTTAATGGAAAGAAGAGAAATTATTGGGGAAAAGATAGTTGGATATGCAATTTAAAATTATACAATTAAATGTCATACAATCAAATACAATTTTTTTTTACAAGTCACTTTACCGAAACATCATCTTTCAAAAATTATTTTAAAATACAAAGATTTTACAAGAGTAATCAAATTAATTCAAAATACAATTAATACTCCACACATAAATAACAAGAGAATTAATTAAAAATTTGAACATTCTAAGAAAATATTCCACATTTTTTTTTTATAAACAAATATAGTTTAACATACAATGTAAAATTATAATACAATACAAACACAATACACATTTTTTTTAATTATATCTAAACATTTCAGTAAAAATCTTAAAGTACCACTTAAAGTATAGGTGGATATGCAATTTAAAATTATAGAATTAAATGTCATAAAATCAAAACACATTTTAATTAACAACTCACTCCCCCAAACATGGAATTTCAATGTGTATTTAAATTATTTTAAAATACACAAATTTCACACAACTATTCAATTTAATTCAAAATATATATAATATCCCCTACAAAAATAGCAACACCATTCATTAAAAATTTAAACATTTCAAGAAAAAATGACACATCCTTTTTTTATAAACAAATATAGTCTAATATACAATATAAAATTATAATATCATACAAACACTAATTTTTTTTTGTTTAAAGGGTCCATGTCTCTCAAACATCAAATTTCCAAGTAATTTCATTATCTTATAGTATTGTAAAACATAAATTGTCAATTTATTATATCTAGATATTTCATGAAAAATCTCCTTGGTGAGGGCATGGCATAATATGCAATTTAAAATTATAAAATTTAAATGTGATACAATCAAATACATTTATTGAATTTCAATATATTTAAATCATTTTAAAATGCACAAACTCTATACACTTATTTAAATTACACTTATTTAAATTAATTAAAAATACACAATATACAATACAAAATCACAACAGAATTAATTGAAAATTCAACTAAAATTCACACATTCTTTTAATAAACTAACATAGTTTTAATATATAATATAAAATTACAACATCATACAAACACAATACACCATTTTTTTAAACATTCACTTCTCTGTCAAACATCAAATTTCCAAGTACTTACATTATTTTAAACTAAAAAGTTACACCTATAACCAAATACGAACAACACAACATTTAATTAAAACATAAATCGTACAAAATAAACCATAAATATAAACAAACATATATTAAAAGTTTTTTGTTTTAATATAAAGAAATAAATTAAAAAATTACTTTCTTTAAGATATTTAATTTTTACTAGTTTTGTAATTTAGATGTACATCTTAATCAAACACACAATTTTAAATGCTATTGATATATATAAATATGTGCCTACAAGCATCAAATTTTAAAATGTGAAACTCAAAATTAAATACGAAACAAAGGGCAAAAACCTTTAAAAGCAATTATGAAAATGTCAAAAGTGTTTCTATAAATGTTCAACTTTTGAGAGTTCATTATCATTAATTATATGGAATTTTAACATGTAGTTGTAACATGGAAAATAAAATACACTATTAAGTTTTAAAATGTAAGCTCTTAAATTAATTTAAAATACATCATATTATAGATATAAATTAGTTGAAAATTTGTCATTTAAATATTTGATGGAAATCCCAAAGATTTGTAAAATAAGATATTATAAAATACAAAATAAATTTAAAAATGCATGTCTAGAGGATAAAAAAATTCAATATGTATTTATATTAACTTGAAACACAAAAAATGCATCAAAAAAAAAAAACAAGGATCATTACAATTAAAAATTAAAACAATCTTCCCATATAAAAGAAAAAAAGAAGGGGGGGAAACTCTTCATAATAGTATAGTTCAATTTACAATTATATATCATACAATGATGTGAAAATGGATGTAAATTAATTTGAAATACAAATTACCCATCTAAAACTCATCATTATAATATATTAAAATAAAAATTGGACATTATATTTGAAAATCTCATACAAAAATCACATGTTCTTCAAAAATTTATTGTTTAACATACCATTAATGAAACACAACTTTTTTTGAGCTTATTTTGGTAGAACATGAAAAGTACTTGAATTATTTTGATAAAACTAAAGTAGAAATTAAATATCACATGAATTCAATAAAAGTGTGTGTTTTTCAAACATCATTTTTTGAATAGTTAAATAAACTGAAATAGAGACTGTTAAGTGTATTGCCCTATACACACCACAACAACAACTATAGCATAACATTTGACATTCAAAGTTACAACATAGCAAAAACATTTGTTGGCATATGTTTTGCAATTGACATCTACTCTATTAGCTTTCCAAAGAATTTTGATAAGGAATGCTGTTATGATTTCAATTTAATTCACTTGACATGAACATCCTTACCATTTCAATTCCATTAGTTGGGCTGCAATCTCTCAGCCTGAAATAAAAAAACAAGCTAATATGAGCAGCTGCCACAAAAATGTTTGGTAATAAAAACACCCTTATATGAGTTATTATAGCCACAAAAATGTTCATAGTAGATTGATCAAGAGGGAATAAGAAATGGTAAACCTGCATGACACCATTTCTAAGAGCCTACCCTCAACTACTCATAAGCACAAATCACAAGACCTATTGCCAACCCAGAAGCTTGGCCCCCTGAGAAGACCTTGAGCAACCCTGGGTAGTACAGGCAAGAACAAAGCAAAATCCGGAACAGGGCTGCAATTCAACACGAAGATGCAAGTAACGACCCTTAACATTTACCACCCACCTCACCTGCATTATTTTTGAGGACCACGTGAGGAATGACCTCTAAATTTTTTAGGGCCCTGTGAGGAATGTGTTCTGAAAACTATAGTGAGGAATGAGCTCTGAATTTTTTTAGGGCCCTCTGAGGAATGTGTTCGGAAAACCATAGGGGTGACCAGGTAAGTCTAACTAGGCATATAATAAATAACAAACTAACGGCCCTTGTTACCACAAGCTATTATAACAAACTAGTTCGTTCCCCGCCGTAGGCGTCTATATTTACCTACCTGTGCTGGGCGCACTGCCTTGAAGTTGAAGTAATCAAGGGCGCTGACCATCACGCAAGTATTTGTTTGCATAGCTATCCCAACTGGGGTTGTGTGAGACTATATCTTTGAAATAGAAGCCTACCAGTGTGGGAGAACGAACGAATCTTGATAAACCCTAATTCTTTTAAAAAGGATTTCATAGATCTAGATTTTACACGATAAACGCCAATTTTTTTTAAAAAGGTTTTCATAGATCTAAATTTTATGGGTTCCAGCTAAAACCAAAAACAAAACAAAAGCATACTCAAAAATATAACCCTGCTCTATTAAAAATTAACATTATAAAAGAAAATAAGCATGTAACTATCCAATAACATGGAATGAAAAGAAGCCTGGACGATTATCCCAACCCTTAAACACAGTCTTGGATTACGATTATCCCCGACTCTTGGACACAGTCTTAGAAATCCAAGGGATCAGAGATAATGAATTCATTAAATTGAGTCTATCTTTACATGGAGTTTGGAATACAGGGAAAATTTTGATGTATTTAAACTTTAGTCCCTTTTATTTATGAATAAATTGTTAATTAGGAAAGCCATAATTTAAACTTTTAC
>APFE030142615.1:0-26300 GCA_000404065.3 Pinus taeda
CTGGTTGTGGTTCCTTTATTCTCCATGTTCTGGTGCTTGAGGTTTGTTCCTTTGTCTGCCGAAACCTGCTCCTGCATTTAGAATCTTCATGACCGAAGTTATTACAAATAGAACATTCAATTTCATTTTCAAGCACCGAAAAGTTGTTATAGGTCCTTTTCATAATCCCAGTCATACTTCTTTGTTTTTGAACTTCTTTAGTCATGATTGTCTTATAGGCAACACATTGAGCTGCTTTCTGACCAAAGTTATGGCAAGAGAAACATTGGCCATTGAAGAAACTTCTGCGATTATCAAATCTACCAGCCAAATGATTGTAGTTTCGATTGTCATCCATTCTTGAAGAAAATTGGGAAGATTTTACCTGAGGTTGGTTGTAGCTTCTGTTTGTCCTTAAGGTAGCTTGCCCTCAATTTTCTTGATAGTCCTTGTTCGTTCTTGATGAAGATTGTCACTGATTTACCTGATGATTTCTGTTAGGCTTTTGCTCACTCCTTCTTGCTTCATCAGGATAAATTTTGGAGGTGGAAGCTTGAGATGTTTCGCCATTATACCGCAAACCTATCTTGATTAGAGGGGAACGCTGCACATTGATAATCTCATCCAGAGTTTCAGATCCTTTAACAAATTTGAGATTAAGGGCCTTTTTTTTCTCAATTTCTTTTCTAAGGCCAACAATTTCGCATTCTAACTTCTCAAGGAATTTTTCTTTTTCATCAAGTTGAAATTGCAGAGTATCAATGATCACATTATTTTCTTCTAAACATGTTTTGAGTCTAGAAATATCTTCATAAAAACCATCCACATCTATAGCATCTAAATAATCATCATCTTCAAAGGCCATTAAAAGTTTATAGTGATTACCTCGTTCATCTTCCTTGCTATTTGATAGTCCATCACTATCTTCATGAGTGTAATAGATTTTCTTATTTGCATTCTGTTTCTTGTTCCATCTAACAGGTTCCTTCCCCTTGTCATTCTTATCCTTATGAGGACATTTGGCAGCATAGTGACCTACTCTTCCACAAGCAAAACATTTGAAAGGTAACTTACCTCTGAATCTTCCAGTACCCCGTTGAAGATTTTTGACAAAATTTGATTCTTCTTCTTCTTCTGACACGTGTCCTGACTCATAGTACTCTCCTTTACTTGAAGCCTTGAAGGCAAATACTCTCCTGTCTGATGGACCTCCTTTCCTCATTTCATAAGCAGTTAGAATTCCGTGCAGCTGTGACATGTTAAGGTTTTGTAGATTCTCATTTTCTTCTATAGCAGAAAATTTAGATTCAAATCTAGAGGACAAAGATCTTAGAACTTTTTCAACCACAAAAGCCTCTTTTATTTCTTCACCCAAATTTTTCATACAATTAACAATCTCATCTACACGAAAAAAATAATTAGCCACACTTTCATCATTATACATCTTGAGATTTTCATACTGAATCCTGAGGGTTTGAAGTTTTGCTCGTTTTACCTTATCATCTCCTTCATAGCTCAAAACAATCTTGTCCCATATCTCTTTTGCGGATTTAAACTACATAACCTTGACAAATTCTGATTGAGATAGGCATCCTAATAGAGTATTGACCGCTTTTGCATTTGTTTCATACTTCTTCTTCTCAGCCGGATCTATAGGAGTTGCTGATGGAAAAGTATATCCTGTATCTATGATATCCCAGACTTTTGTACCAAGAGATTGAAGATAAGCAGTAACTCTTACCTTCCAATAAACGAAGTTTGTCCCATAAAAAATCGGTGGCCTGATTGATGCTTCCCTCTCGTAGTTTCTCATGATGAAAGATCTTCCTTCAAGCGATCAAACTTCTTCTGAAGGACCTGCTCTGATACCAATTGTTGGAAATAATACTGAGAGGGGGAGGTGAATCGGTATTATCAAATTCTTTTCAATATGTCTTCCTGATTTATACTTAATTTAATCTTCAGATATTGATCATTAACTTGTATGTCAGTACCATATAATAATTGAAACAAGAAAAACAGATAGTCACACCAAAGAACACCAGATATAAGGTGGAAACCCAATGTGGGTGAAAACCACATGCTGCAATATGTCTCTATCTTCTTTCAATTAGAAACTTCTTTTACAATGATTTTGTATTGGTGCAGTCCTTTACCAATACGCAGGCTGCAACCTGCAGAGAGCTACAACTCTCTCTCGCTTTCCAGTCTCTCCTGGAAGGGAGCTACAATCCCCTTATCTCTTTTACTTCTTTAAGGACCACGTTTCGTGAATTTTCAAACTGGATCCATGAAGATCAAATAATCATCAAGTACATGCAAATCACCCAATCTCCTTATACAATCAACCAATGAATCACCCAACTCTTCAGAATGTTGTCAACAGAAAAGTAATACCAGAAATCTAAACCCAGAACTCTGCAGCAATAGATAAAAGATAGTCAACAAATGTTTCAAGATAAGTCTGCAACTTCACCAAGAGGGGCCTGCGAACATCTGCAGCTCTTCTGAGTCTAAACTGCACAGATCCGCACTAGTCATTCTTCTGCTCTGCGTACTTCTACTCAGATTCGCACCTTCACTTTTTGACAGACAGCGTACCTCCGCACCGTGCCTTCCTCTAATCTGCGTACCTCGCACTGCGCCTTTTGCTACGCTGCATGCGGTCCGCACTGCGCTTTCTCCTGTGATGCGTACCTCGCACTGCGCCTTTTTCTGCGCTACGTACCCCTGCACTGCACCTTCTTCTAAGCTGGGTACCCCTGCACTCACGCCATGGATCACCTGCGAACTTGTGATTAGGGCCAAATTAATAGTCCTCCAATGTGCCACAGTTAGTGAGATCCACAGATCTGTTCATGCGCCCGAGAGATCACGACTTATCAATAGATTCGCCTTAAGTTTTCTCCTTGATTTAGATCTAGCTTTTAAAACCAATCACCCAAAATTTCAGATCTTAAGATATTCAAATTTCACAACTGTGTAGCCAAGAGATCTCCTTTCCTTTTTATAGGCAAGCCTTCCACAATACCATGGTCCAAAACCATAATAACACAATACCATGAACCCAATACCTTGGATCAATATTTGTAGATGCAAAACCACGGACCAAAACCATAGGATCAAATATGTCGGGCTAAATACCATGGACTATTCATAAAGATTCCCACGTGCACGTGATTTTCTGCATTGGAGAGAGTGAAACTAGGGTCCGCACCTTCTGAACAGATAACCTGCGGGTATGAGCGCACTTCCTGGACGATGAACCTGCGGGTCCGCACCTTTTGAACGATGCACCTGCGAACCTCTTATTTTCAATCATTTTGAGAGCCTGAACAGAGTTTTGCCACTTGAGTGAGTTTCCATCAAGTACAACACCTGTACCATAGAGCCAAACCAAAATCATAATGTCAACAATTATGAGTGTGAAATTACCTTAATTATTTAACTACCTCTTGCATTCAATCTTTGTAGAGTATATACACTATATTTACGTTGGGTTAGAAATTCAAATGTTCACTATGTTTTTATTGTAATTATCTTTATTTATATTAAAATGCATAATTGGATTCAAGTAGGTAATGTATATGACTATAAGATTTTTAAATATTTACTAAAATTGTAGAATATTTCAAATTGAAATTATAAGTGTTCAATTACTTTAATTATTTAACTACCTCTTTCATTCAATATTTGTAGAGTATATTCACAATATTAGCATAGGGATTGAAATTGAAATGTTCATTATATTTCTAAACTGCCAATTTTACAAAATAATAATTCAAATTGGAATTCCATGGGACATAAATTTGGTAGTTTACTAATACATTACTTAGTTTCTTTCTAGCCCTTTTTATCTCACACTAGTAGCATTAAGCTTCACACTACTAACATTGAGTTTAAATTTCTTAATGAGAAGAGCCATTAAAGTAAGACCCCACTCCATCTGATTTTGTTTTCAAATTCATTCGAAACCAAATTATTTTTAATTTTTGGAGATGTGTTAAAATTTACTTAAACAATTTTTTTATTGTATCATGTTTTTATTGTTATTTAAAATGTTATTTAAAATGTATAAATGAATTTAGCATCTTGAAAAAATATTTGAGCTAGTTTCATTCTGGAGATATCACAATTCAAATTTAAAATCACAATTTAAATTTATGCAAGAGAACAAGTTGTTAAATCTCTAGAGCTAGAGCATCATCAACAACTTTTACGATCTACAACTCGGTCATACCAATCAATTGGACACGACCACATACAAGCTTGTTTGGCCTATTTTCCCCATTCTACCTCCTAAGTATTTTAACAATTCAAAGATTGTTCTACTGTTAATTATATTTTTTATTCTTATATATTTACATTTTCGTTTTTGGTTAGAGGCAATTTTTTATTAACTAAATATTTAATTGTTTTAATTTTAATTTTAAAAAGACATGTATCAATTGTACGTTAAGCATGTACATACTTACACATCCCCGTCATACTAGGAAATGTAGAGTGCACCTCTTGCTCAATCATGGGCCATTGGGACATCTCAAGTGATTTTGTTTTGGAAGATGTTGTTGTTTATCATCTACTTTTGGCATCAAAACTATGGAAATTCCTGGGTTCTTAAAGTTACATTTTCATTTATGGTTCTATGTGCCTTATGGTGGCCTCTCTTCCAGTTTTCATGGAGTAATGGTATTTTTTCTAAATATTTTGATTACAATTTTTTGGAGCCAGTGTTGGATAGTGTTTTTAAGTTCTTGTTGGACATTTCATTTCCTTCTTGTAGCTCTTGGAAAAGTTAGTTAAGTGGTTTCAGTTATCATGGATTTCTGCCTTAATAGGATCTATGTTTTGATGGTATAGATATATTAGTTCTATATTCTGACGGTATAGATTGAATCCCATTTGTTTATTGCTTTAATCAATGTTGAACATATGGGCATATTTTGACTTTGATATCTATTTGATATTGGTTATACTGGTCTTATGAGATATTTGTATCCATGAGAGTTTTGGAAATGATAGCTATGTAATCTTTCATTTTGATTATAAATACAAAATACTTCAATTTAAAATAAATAAATAAATAACTTATATTAACATTTTCCTTCAAGAAGTATGTTGATCATCATATTAGAATCCACCATATACACATATAGGTACACAAAACTTAAGAAATAAAAATACTTTAAAACTTGAATGCTTTGTTATTCTTTAATAATTCAAACATTTAACTCAATAGTTAGAATTTATTCCCTAATAGTGAAATAATTTATATAAAAATTAAAGAAAGGCATTTAAGGTGAATTTTTTCATGAAAATATTTCTAGGCTAAATAAATTTAGGAATTTCTAGTGGATTAATATTTTATTTGTACATACTTGAATGTCTTGTGTTCATGGCTGATTATTCATTTATGGTAATTCTTTTTTGTATGGTTTTTATTATGCCATTGCGAGTGATATATAGGTTTCATGTTGTGATATTAGTTTAGGATTGTATATAATATTTTTTTGGATTTGTAAGGTTTACATAAGGTTTTGGGTTTCCTAGGTATTTATGCCTCTGCGCTGCATACATCAGGGCTATGGAACCCAAGACATGGCATCATCACCCTCCCTTTTCTTGTTCTTCTGTCCGAGTGTTTGGAGTAGACATGCAATAATCATCGATAAATATTTTCCAAGGAAGTGAACTCGAGGAAATTGGAAAATATAATTCCTACTTGTCTCAATTATGATTCTTTCTGTGTAAAGGAGTTTGTTCCTATTCCTTAGGGGTTGTTTAAATCTAATTGTTTCTTATAATGGTGTATGGTTGCAATATCCTCTCAACAAAGTAATTGTGTGTCCAGGATAGTCCACCTATCTTGAGACAACACTATATATATTTACATGTAACATTATTTGATTAATTTATAGTGGTGATCAATTTTTTAAATGAGGAAGACAACAATGGAAATACAAAGAAGAAGAAGGTAGCATCAAAAACATTCCCAAAGTAATAATTTCTATATGGCTTGGCCATTCTTCTACACCATGCAATTACTCCTCCAAGGGATTGGGGGAACAGGGTGATTAAATCATACCTGTGGCATTGCCATTGTAAAAAAATACTATATATTATATGGGATATGGATCAAAGTATCTAGATTGGCATCGGGTGGGATCGAGTGAGCCTACACATATTAGGAACCTAGAAGTCGACTATTCTCACTGAGATGGCATGAAGAATGAGATGCAGATTGGCATCTGTGCATGCTCACTTTGTTTTAATTTGAGGGTTCCGCTCACTTGGAAATTATGTTCAAATTGTATATGATGGGAAATGAAATGGTATTGTAGCCTATGATTGTTAATCCACCACCACACCACACCACACATTGGCTTGTGAGATAATTATAATTAGAAATAATTTAGCGAGATTAACTTGGGTTGACTTGCAAAGTGAGCCCACTTCGTGCAATATATCAATTGAATATATGAAGGTTAGGGGTTTACACATATATAATAGAAGAGTATTTTAGCGAAACCATAATTTCTCGTGCAAAATAGTGGAAATTCTAGTATGATTTTGGCAAAAATATGGTAGAAATTTTGGAAATTTTGGATTTAAGTTGTCAATTTTTAGGATCTTGGGTAACCCAATGGTTTTTAATGGTGTTGAATCCATTTCCACCATCAAAAAAATGATTAAAATACTCCTCTGGTAAGAAATTTTTGAAAAAAGATGCCTGATTCTAATGAACCATGACTTTCCAGATGAAGTTGTGGCCTCAGTAGACAATGCCTATCATAGTTACCACTCTAGGGTATTGTAAATTTCATGAGGTCCTTCTTCTTTAGCCTTTCAAATTGAAAATGAAAAATTGTAACATAAAACATAATAAAAACAACTATTGTAAAGTATTTTATTTAATCATTGATAAGTGAGGTTGTATAGTGCTTGCTTTAATATGAAATTGTACAATATTACATTAAAGTCCCTATGTCTTGGTACTTATTGTTTCATCTATTTTTATATTTTTGATTTCATCAAAATTCAATATAATGTGGAAAACGATTATTTGTAATTGATTTTATATAATTATTTTTTTAAAAGAAAAACATTATTCAAATAAATGTAAAGAAACTTAAATAAATATTATATATATATATATATATATATATATATATATATATATATAATATATATATAATATATAACATTATAAATTTAATTATGCCCTACTAGTGAAATATACATTTCAAATTTGTCTATTAATTTAGTACGTATGAGAAAATGATTTCCTATTTCTAAAGTTTATCCTTAGTTTTGCCATCAGGTGAATTTTGAGGTCTAAAATAGGCATTCTAAGCAAATTATAAAATAATAATGTAAATATTAAAATAAGATTACATCACATCATCAAATTTTAGAGGGAAAAAAAGGAAAAAACTACCTTTTCAACTCATATTTTTAACTTATCTCCCAATGGGTTTACTCAAATTTCGAGCAGGAACACTTGTTGGATGTAGAATTTGATTTCTCATCCAAGGAGCACCCATGTTGCATACTTTCGATGGACCTTGCTACATGAAAAATTAGAAATAAATGACAAACGTGATTGCAATCACGTTTTTTCATGTATTTCTCATATTTCATGTAGCACGGTCCATGAAAAGTATTCAACATGGGTATTCCTTGAACGAGTAATTAAATTTTTCATCCAACAAGTAATCCCGCTCAAAATTTGAGTAAAGCCTTAGGGGTATAAGTTCAAAATATAAGTTGAAAAGGTAGTTTTATTATTTTATTATTTTTAATATTTTTAATATTTTTATCCCAAAAATGGTGAATTATCCCCCATGGTTGAAAACAACATATTGAATCTGATTGGTTCTTATAAAGTTTCTTTTGGTTCATTTGTTTCAGGAGGACCATTTTAGACCTCAAAAGTTCTCTATTGGTTTTTTGGAGTGCTAACGTTAGCCTGCTACCTCATTACTGCTCCACTTTTTGAGGATGGGCATAAGCAGGATCATATTTTTTTTGTAAATTTTTCTATTGATTTCTATTAATTATCCAAAGAACAGTTTACATGGAAAACTTTCCAAAAGAAATCCTTTATAAGATTTCGAAATGACTTGGTAAATCCTGAATAACCCAAGGTTTTGCTTCAAATATAATTTTCAAAAATTACCATCTACCCATAAACTAAACTTAGAATCATCATAACTCTAGTTTTTGACAAGTAATTCGTCTTGTTTACCAATCCTACTAAAAAAAAATATTGTATCCCTTTACATATATGCCTTCTAAAGACTAGTATTTGCAAAAATATTAATAAGACCGTTTACAAAAGAACAAAAACTCTAACTCTGAAACCCACAGAGAAGTTACAAAGTGAACTTTTTAGTCTAGGATAATAACTAGTGATGTTGCAGAAGATTTTATGTTTGGATATGCTGGATTTGGATCATTGATGATTTTCAACACATCATGATGTTCATTTGATTTAGTCTATGAATTTGAGACCACATAACATTTGATGCTAGATAGTCTCACCACTATATGATCCAAATTATATATGATGTCCCAAAGAATTCTTTTTATCTCCTTTGTCCTGCAAGCAACTTGTAATTGTCAATTTTCTTGTCTCTAATGACCATATTAAGAAGAGTATCCAGCCGACGATGATGAGTGACGGAGTGAAGAAAATGAATTATTATTTTACGAAACTTTCCCATGTCAGGAACCCATTTAAGAGTAGTTCCGCCAAGTTCTGAATTAGAGAAATAAGCATAATGACCAAACCCCTTTTCCTCCAGATGGAGGATTTCCTTCCGTTATTTTAGTGGGGCTACATCATAGAACCTTGTAACCTATTCCCATTCAAATAAACATATTCCTCTCATCAAGAAAGGCCCAATAGAGTTCCCATCCCTATGACTCGGAAGATGTTGTCGTGGATCCATAAAACCAATGAACCTACAAATGAAACAAATAAGGATTGTGGCATAATGACCCCCTAGGACTAGTGGAGATTGTGGATAGATATGTTCGAAATGAGCCTCCAACTCTAAAGGACTGAATATATTAAAAATGATATATGTTTGTGGTATAAGACTATATAACCCTAGAAGTGTGTAGTGATAAAAATCCTGATACCCTGAACTTTGCTTTACCTAGTGTATCGAGGAAGGCAGATTACCTAACAAGATAATGGTTGGAGCCTTAACATTGAAACAAATACTAATAATTTGACGAAGAATGTAAGCCACAACCATACTAAAACTAAATATAGAAGGTACCTTGATACCACACCCCACAAACAAGAACTAGATAGTGAAAATATATGCCATTTGGTTTCAAATACTAGATATCTGCTGAGGGTAAAATTACCACTAGCTCAAAATTAAGACGAGAACTCGAATTATGAACGAAGAGAAAAAAGAACATTTTCCCTTGTGCTTAATGAGAAGTGTGACTAGAAAACAAGGGTTATATGAAATGGTGTAGAATCTATAAGAAAGTGTCTCCTTGGTTTCCCACTATAGTGACTCAAACTTAATGAATAAAGTGGAAAGAAACACACAAATTTTTTACCTTCACACTAAGCATATTATAACTCATAGATGATCACCTTACCACAATTTTGTTTCCACCCTGCTTCCATGAGCAGGTAGATATAAGAAGCTAGGGAAGTGATGGTTAAAGCATGTAAGATGGCATAATGAAATGATAATGTCTTCATTGTACGCCAAATGCTTGTTGATATCCCACGTTTCTTACTGTCAAATCATTCTCACATTATTTGGCAATAAATGAGTTTCTTTCTTTTGTCTGTGGTGATGGAGAGGTTAGGAAGTCCATGGGATGGGAAATATAATCATAGAAGGGAATAAGGCACTTTACCACCTCAAGAGTGTACATAATTCACTAACCCACCATCCACCTACAAATAATAAGGGTGAATGAATTGGTTTTGGTTTTCCTTGCTTAGGGATCTAGTGTCATGCCACGTGGAGGGCATACAACTCATGGTGTGGAGTTTAACACTCACATCGAGGGCCTCCACCCTTCTACCCAAACACAGTGCCCACATGCTAATTATTAATACCTCATCCATTAATGATCTTCATAAACCATATTAACCCTTAAGCTCACTTCCATTTGAGCTCCCTAGAAGCTTCCTGTTGCATAATTTTTTCGTTTGATCACCCCCATCAAGTAATGGCTTTGCCCTATTTTTATCTTATGTCATCCATTGTGTTAATATTGATTCCTCCTTCAACCTAGCCATCATCAAACATGAATCATCATAGGATACATGCCACTCCACGCTAACCTAATTCGCCAGAGCATTGGCCACCTTATTACTTTTCTGCCTCATATGGATTGGAACAACATAGTCAAATTTTCCCAAAAGTCATGAATTGTGCTGACAACATAGTGCAGGTGCCAATTGTGCACTCATTTTTCTGGAAGGTGTCCTGATATCAATTTTCATACTATTTGTATGAATAATTATGAATCTCCATGCACTTGAAGCAAGTGAAAACCCTCTTTGCTAGAAATAATTAAACATTTCTCTAGTGCCAAGAATTCAGTGAGATTGTTGGTTTCTCTACTATAGGACAAATCATAAACATGAATCAAATTTTCTCATCTCTGAGAATTCGTCCATAACCTTCCATTACTATGTTGTACTTGGATGATCCATTGAAACTGAATTGAGTGAAACTTGTGGGGTTAATTACATAAATGTTGAATGTTTTGACTACATCCCATTCTCTTGGCAAAGTTAGGGATTAACATTTGGGAGGAAATATTTAGTATCTATACTACATATGCCGTAGAATCATATAATTGATCGTTGTCCCATTTTGATAAGGATATGAGTTTCATACCCTTAATATTGCTGAGGATGTTTTCTTGGAGTAAAGACAATGGTGTTTTTTTCCTTGAAAAATTCCCATATTTAGTTCCTTCCATAACATCCACCAAGTAAACCCAAGAGATAAATACCATGGTCATGCAACCACTGGGTTTTTATATTTATAATTAAACCATTTATCCATCCATGACTTAATGGGGAAACCAATAGGTAGGGTGCATCTAAAAATATGTTGGACAAAATCCCATGAGTTCCTTGCGAGTGGACAATTGATAAAGATATGCTCCCTTTTTTCTTCTACTTTGCTACATAAGGTGCAATATGAGTTCCCTGAAAACCCTTCCTTCTAATTCAGTCTTAAGTTAACGAGTGTTCCCAAGCGATCAACCAAAGGAGCATTAAAATTTTGGCCCATCTCATTTCTTTCCACAATCTCATCCATAAGGGAATCTACTCACAAGTTTGGAAACTTTCTAGCAAGAATTAAGCTTCTTTGAAATTAAAAGTCCCTATTGATTTCCCTCCTCATCGTAGTATTTATGGTTTGTTTGAGACTTGGATCTCTCGTTTTTCACTAAATTATGAAGTTCCTCAAAATTGTTAATGATTTTTTCATTTTCCTAGCCCCCGTTATCATTCTACTTCCTCCATAATTGATTTTTTTGTGTAATATTCCAAACATCAGCTACCTTATAGACTCCTTGTGATTTAGTAAAAAAATTTAACACTTGGAATTGCTCATTTCCATCTAAAGGTGGATATTTTTGTCAAGGGTCCTCCCAAAAAGTTGTTTTCTACCAAGCCTTTATTTCCCAAAAAGTATACCTTCATACTAATGTATGACTTTCTTCCACCCAATTCCAAACACCCGAGCCACTCATCTTTCCTTGGAATCATAATATCTCCTCCTGCAAACTAAGAGGTAGGTATTTTTACTGTCAAATTTGTTTCCAAACTTTCAGACCCCCCTGCACTCATAACCACCTACATAACTTCATTGCATTTGCTAAGCTAATAAGATGAGGATTTCTTAAGCCTAGGCTAACTATCTATTTTGGTGTGACCAATTTGTTCCAACCTTCCAAGGTCCACTTGCTTAATTTTGAGGAGCCTTTCCATAAAAAATTACTCCATATCTTCCTTAGTTGTTGACATACAATTTTTGGAATAGGAATTATCGATAACTCGTAACTGGGAATTTCTTATAAATATGCTTTATTCAAAACCATATGCCTAAGGAAAATAAGAGTCCTAAAGGCCCAATTGTTAACTTTTCATCTAATGTGCTCTACAAAGTCATCCCGGGTCTTAACCTTGTTATGATGCAACACCAAAGGTACACTGAGATACTTTGTAGGTAGATAGCCTCAATTAAAACCTAGGGCTTGAGTTAATATATGTTGGAGTATCTTTATGCAATTGAAGAAAAAAATATTGGATTTTTTATTATTCATTTGTGTACCTAATGCATCCATAAAGAGCTTTAGGAGTATGTCCATTCTCTTCACCTCTTGCCATGTGGTTAACCCAAAAAATATAACATCATCAACGAATTGTTGGTGAGATATTGGTAAGTCATTCCCATAGAGGCAAAGACCATAGGTGCGACCAAATTCTCATGCATTATTGAATGTGTAGCCAAGACCCTCCATCACTAAAATGAAAAGAAAGGGTGATAGTGAATTACCCTGTAGAAGACTTTTCGTTGGTTGGAACATATAGGAAGGTGAACCATTAATCAAAATAGATAAAAACACACATGTGACTAGAGATCCTATCCACAATTTTTTTTTTTCTAAAAATCCATAAGCTCTTAGAATATGATATAAGTATGTCCTACTTATTCTATCGTATACATTGGATAAATCTATCTTAATGATCATACCTAGGTGTTTTGTCAGTCGAAATGAATGTATCACTTCTTTCAAAATAATAATACCATGTGATATTTTCCTCCAATATACAAAACATGTTTGGGTAGGAGACACAAGAAGAGGAAAAAGTGGCTTCAATTGATTCACTATTACTGATGAAATAATTTTATATATCACATTACATAAGGCGATTGGCCTAAAACAATCTGGATTCTACGATTGTTCTTTTTTTGGTGCAAGTGTTAGGAAAGTGGAATTTAACATGAGATGAATAAACCCAGTCCTTGTTGACTCCTCTACTAGTTTGTGGATTTCTTTCCCTAAAAATCCCCAACATGTTTGGAAAAATTTGAAAGTGAATCTGTCTGGTCTAGGTGCCTTACTTTTTGGCAATTTCATTAGCATTAATTCTACCTCTATATAAGATATTGGTCTCATTAATTTCTGATTCTAGTGCTGTGTGATAAGGGATGGTATTTTTTATAATATTCTATTTATGGACTAATAACTGGAGGCATTTTTCTCCATGTATAGTTCATTGTAATATTTGACCAATTCTTTCTCTATTTCTTGATGTTGAATTTTTTTCTCCCCATCCTAACCAATGAGGGAGAAAATCCAGTTATGGTGTCACCATTGAATCATAGCATTATGAAAAAAATTAATTTATTTTCCCTTCCTTGAGCCATTGTATTTTAGACTTTAGTTCCCATAGTATCTCTTCTCGTTTGCTTCTCTTTTCTAGGGGTTGAAGAGTCACAACCTCTGCTTCCAAGAGTTCAAGTGATCTACCTTCCAGTATCATATGTTGTTATATATCTAACATTTTCTTTCCAAAGCTATTTTATCTTCGAATATGTTACCAAACACCTACCTATTATCTGACATTTTCTTTCCAAAGCTATTTTATCTTCGAATATGTTACCAAACACCTGCCTATTATCTGACATTTTCTTTCCAAAGCTATTTTATCTTCGAATATGTTACCAAACACCTGCCTATTCCATACCTTTATTCTACGCTTCAAAACTTTTAGTTTGAGCTCGAAAGTGTGCACTTTGTTCTCCCCTTGGATATCTATTTATAACCACCATTTATGCAATACTTCCACAAAACATTTTGATTGTAACAAAAAATTTTCAAAATTAAATGGATGGTTTTTTGGTGCTTACTTTAAATCTATTTCTAAACATAAAGGCCAATGATTTGATCCCATGCAAGGCAAGATGGAGGCTTCCAAAAATATATCCTTTTGTGGAAATTCCTCCGCGAACAAAAACCAATCCAAATGGATTTCTATTTGATTCCCCCCACCCTATTATTCCACATATATATACCATTATTTGTTGGAACATCTACTGGATGCAACTCTTTATGTACTCATCAAAGGATGTTGAGGCTTGATCTAACCTACATAACCCACCTTTTTTTCCTGAAGGGATCTAATGATGTTTAAATCTTCTCTAGATGCCTATAAGGAACTTCCTATGATTGTTTTTAATGACCTCAATTGAATTAAGAAATCCATCTTTTCTCTTATTCAAGATGAACCATAGGTTGTTGTTAAGAAAATTATCTCACTTGTACCCACGTATTTGAAACTACCTATGAACATTCTTTCAGTGGTCATCCAACCATTAAAGGTAACCTCGTTTAGATTCTACCAAACTTCTATATGTCTCACATTTCCTCTTTCTTCTATTGACATTGTGAGTCATCCTTTCCAACACAATCCTGCTATGTACTTCATTTTTTCTTTGCCTAGTTTTGTTTCCTACAACATTATAGTAACTGGTGTTTTTTTTCTTTTAATTCGTTCTTGCAGATACTAATGTTTTATTTTCTATTGAGGCCTCTAATATTCCATTAGAGCATCCTCACAATGATGGGTTGGTGTTTGTTGTGGCTACCTATGCCACGCCATGGCCTGGCCTTGATTAGGATGGTTTGTGTAATAGATCTGACCCAAAAATATATGAGAATACAAATATACCTATAAATAACAAGATAGAAATAGATAAACTTTAGATTTTTATTAATATCAAAACCCTTGAGGTAGGGAAATGCCATACAACTACTCCTTAAGGAATGAGAACGCTCCATAAGCCATATGCTTGCCAATACAATAATCTTTGACATCTCTCAATGGGGAGTCTCTAACCTCTATTTATGATTCATACATACAATAGCATCGGTCATTACCATGGTTCTCTCAATACCATATATCTAATACCACGGGCTTACCTTATAACTATGCCCCATCCCATTATTACATTATTCCCTTGGGTAGCTCCCTCTGTACCCCATACTATCCCCCCTAGGTATACTACATTCCACCCTGCTTAAACATGTTTCGTCCTCGAAACATAAGAAGAACAAAAATAATAATATCTACTCAAAAGAGTAGTCCACTGGTACCATACATGTGCTTTTAGCCATCCAAGAGAAAGTTGAACCCTCGATCTAGTTGATGCCTCACTCACTTGAGATGGAAGTTGACCCTGGCGGCTCTTCTATGTTGATGTGTTGTGGGTGGATCATCGCCCCTCTCTATCTGTCATGCTGGGGTTGATGTCCTTGTGGCTAATTTTTTGCCATCGTGTTGGTTGTTTTCTTGCGGGGTGATGTGGGTGGTGACATGCTGAAGTTTTAACCAACTGTGTATCTTTCTTTAATTCACCACCTAATGGATCTTGATTGGTATCTAGTACATGTTGTGGCCCCTGTTCTTGTTTCTCATCTTCCAATATTACTTCAACCATGGATTCTTCATCTAATGTATCAGTACGTGTAACATTTTCTGCTTCAGCCTCCTTGAACTCTACCTATTCATTAATGGAAATATCCTATAATGTAATTTTCTTCTTTGTATACTAGAGCTTCAGGAATTTCTTTTGCACATTAATATTGATATGACCAACAGATTCTATCCAAGAATATCACAAAACAACATCCACATTAGCCATATCTGAAGCATAAAAATTAGAATGTAATACATACTTATCCATAGAAATCTTCAAATCTTTATAAACTTGAATATCTGCATTATTAACCTGTGTGTTTTCAATGTGTTTTGCTGGAACTTGCATTTTTTTTTTGTCAAATTGACATTTATAAGATTTTGCTTGCAACTAGGTGTTAGTGTCAGTCTTTTCAGCCTTCTTCCAGTGATTAAACATGCTCTTACACAAGTGATTTTAAGGTGTCAAGGTCAAATTTTATCATTTCAATAAGTCTTCAAGTAAAATTTGGTCACTAGGCATTAGGTCTGGGGTTTGATTTTACCCTTGTCAAAGTTGTCCAAATGACATTCTATGTCACTATTCAACTGATTCTACCATCATTCAAAGGGTTTTCATCATCATGTCAAGTTCCATTGGATCATTTCACACATTGTTCATGCTTCAGTTGCGCCTAGGCAAGGTTCATTTCCCTCTCTTAGGGTTTTGAAGATAATTTCTCTTGGATGGTCAAATCATCGGAAAAAATTGTATCCTGATGTTCATACACCTTCCCCTATCCTTAAAATACCTTATCAAACACTTCCCATCACTGAGATCGCCCAAATTCCTCATTTTCACACAAACCCTAGTTCCTTGCTACAACATGGCAATCTTCTATGGTTGGGCCTGTGTTTTGCCTTTTTGGACCCCTTCCCCTCACTCAATTTATGAGATTCTACTTTCCCCTACTTCCTAACATCCCTCCATACTTCCCAAAATTTCCTCAAGAATTTAGAAGCTCCTTATCCCCTTCATTTCACTTCATTTCGGTAAATCCCTTGTCCCACACATCGGGATATGTTTCACTCAAATGATGTTTCTGAGTAATCAAATATGCATTTGGGAAAAATGAAAGAGGTTTACATCCAAAACAAACCAAGAAAGAAAAACCTCCTTCACTTTTTACACAGGTTTCATGGTTTTGAAGAAATGTCAAAAATACAATTGTCTTGGGAGAATTGATGTGCCTCTAGAGCGACCTCGGGAAAATCAAGTTTTATCCTAGCGTGGTTAGCCAAATGACTTGCTTGATGATTCAAATGATAACTAGAGGCAAGTATCTTTCAAATGAGCTATCATGAGCTCAATTTGGAGTTAATTAAGGCATTCAAAAGTTGACGGTAATAGCACTCTGCCTTTAGGCAGCCTCATTTGGCACAGTTCGACCAGTCTTTGGAGATTTGATGTTTAATAGGGAAAATGAACTCCAAATCAAAAAATGCTGGATGGGTTGGAAAGTAGATGCAACGAGCTTTCCACTAAGATATCATGAGTGCAATTTGGGGTTGAGGAAGGCATTCAAAAGTTGACCACAATAGCACTCTGCCTTGAGGCAGCCGCATTTGGCATAGTTTGACCAGTCTTGGGAGATTTGATTTTTGATAGGGCACATGAACTCCAAATTGAAAAATTCTGATGGGGATGGAAAATAGACAGGAAATTATTTCCAATGAGCTATCCTGTGCTCAATTTTTACATCAGGAAGGCCTCCAAACGTCACCTGGAAAAGAGCGCGACGCACAGGAGGAGGAGCGTGGCGGTTTTATAAATATTTTCACTCCATATGGTCAGTTATACAAGTGGCAAAGGAAGGCAAAGGGTCACCCAAGCCATTTTTTAGGTTTGTGGTGCTATACCTGTAGTTGATGTTTGGCTCTCCACCTTCATTTTGTGACCCTTTGGCGTTCTATCTCTTCATGGCACATTCTATATATTGTATGCAAACCATTTGCAAAGGGAATTGGTTGGTTGGATTGTAACTTCTGGGAGACTATGGGAAAGAAACTTTGTTTCTGCACTGTATATTTTTACAGAGAATTAATGAAAGGCAACGACTCTATTTCATGAGATTCATGTGGTTGTGAGTGTAGCAAATGTGCCTCTCATGTTTCATATGTATCTTGTTATGTTTCATAGTCCATTTCATATTCATTGCTAGTGAAATATTTCGAATGAGATTAGTAGAATTCAATTTTATTACTCTACCTGTGGGAAAATTTCATGTACAATGTTCATTCTTCTGTTGAAAAGGATTCATGTTGTCCATGCCATTTTCACCCTCTTATTCAATCTCTCCATTCCGCCATATCTTAAAAACTAAATTTCTATGCTTTCTGCCTACCTTGCCTCACGAAATAATCTGTGCCTTCATGTTAAGTTCTCTGTTCATTGAGGTCTAGTGGTCCCATAACATCCCAGAAACACAGTCATTCATAAAAATCACTTCTTGTTTCCATATTCACTTACTAGCCTAAGATAAATTGTTCGTTTGAAAGTCATCTCGATCCTTTTCGTTTCATCTATTCACTGAGTGTGATTCGGAGAGAGCCCTCTCCTGTTCTGGTGGGGCTAGCTACCAGACTGAGCGTGGTTTGTGGTTACCCTGAATTTTGCCTTCTTTCAGCCTAAGGCAGATTTAGGTGCTAACATAGTGGTGACTCCGCTAGGGACGAAAATGGTTTCCTTGAAGATTGTCTTGCCCCAGTACATATCTCAAGTTCAGTTCTGATGGTTGATGGTGGACAACGATCAGACAAAAGACAGCTGAAATCATTTACCTGGTGACTCCTTTCACTGAAGAATCCAACAATCGGTGCTTCATGGTGACTCCACTGCAGAGGGATCAATAGCTTTGAGATGTTTTTTAAAATGGAGCGGATTGCAAGAAGATACACTCCCATGAGCCGAGATCACATCTCAGGCTTCCCAAATAAAATTCTGAAGGTAGATTGGTCAAGGAATCTGCCTACGTTTAAAGATGATGGTAAGAAGGACGTTGCTTTACGTTTAGTTCGATTTCACATGCATATTCGCAAGTTGAAGGTTGACTTTCCTAAAGATTGCTTAATGAAGATATTCATGGCCACTCTAGAAGGTGAAGCCCAATCTTGGTATGAAAATTTGCCCGCTGCTTGTATTTACTGTCTAAAGGATTTTCATGTCCTATTCATTGAAAGATATAAAGACTCTTATCCATCGTTGAATCTAGTTCATGATTGTTGCAAGCATGCTTATGGTTTTATTGAGAGCCTTGAAAACTATTATGAGGATGATCATTTTATGGATGATGAGATCATGGAAGCCCTATATGAAATTCCCTTTCAGCAGCATAAAGACGATCATGAAAATTTGCAGCATGACCAAGATTGTAGTACGGTGGAAAATGAAATTTTTTTGCATCTTGACAATCAACATGAATTACATGAAATGGATCAACAATATGAGGAAAATTTATATACTCCTTTGCTTGAAAATATTGAAGACAATCACTGTTTGAGCAAAAGGAAACAAAAGGTCGTATCTCCTTTGTCTGAAGACGAGATAGATCAACTCTTGCACTGTCATGTTCCAGCTCAAGCTAAAGCAGATTTGCAATGCACACATGATCAAGAAAGTGTTGGTGAAACTTCCTCCTCTTTTGAAAAGGATGACAGTCCGGTGAAAATCTTTATAGATCAGTAGGTTGAAGATGTCCATATGACTGAAAGTGATGAAAGAAAAAGGGTCGGTTCAGATTTGTCCATAGAAGAAGACAAAATTTTGGGTCCAAATGTTCTCATGTCATCAGAACAAAGCCTTCATGAAGAGGTAATCCAATCAGCTCATGGACAGCAAGATGAGAACTTTGTTCAAGTGAAAATCTTTCTCTGGATGAATTTATGGTAGATGATAAAAATGTTAGTGTTGGGTTTCAACAATCATCCGAAGTTGCTTTTCTCATGATTGATGAATGTGATGAATGTAATGAGAATCTAGCTATCATATCATGTCAAGATGATCAGAAATATATTCAGACTATAGCCGACTAGACCATTATGGATTCCATTTCAGATTCTTCCTCATATGTTTCATGTTTTGAAGTGTTCTTTGAAGAGGAAATCCACTCATCTGCTTGTTCATAATTGTTTGAGGACCAGGAACATACTTTTTCTAAAGTAAATTATAAAGGAAGATCAGAATCAAAAGAAAAAAGCATCTTGTTCCTTCAGCAGGAGGCAAATCTTCATGTTTTTCATGATCCAATGGAAAATCTGTTACAGTCAGCAGTGAAGGTCATTATTGCAGTATTCAGTGATGAAGGAGATCATGGCCAATTATGTTTTTGGATGCCCAGTTACCAATATCAATTGTTGACTAGAAGATCTGATTGGAAGAATCAGTCAAGAAGCCACCTTCTTGATTGGTTACATTGGCAGTTTGATATAGTTTGATGATATATAGTCTTGTAAGAAATACAGGTGGTCATGCACTACCACCAAGCTTTAAGTTTTAAGTTCAGTTCTTAATGTTTTGAGTCAAGTTTTTTTAGTCATGTCAATTTGCATTGAGTCAGTTTCAGTCAAGTTTCAGTCAATAAATTGAGTCATGTTGGTTTGTCGGAATAATGGACTCCATAGCCCAATGGACAAAAGGCATTGTCTAGCTCTTCCAGAGATCTGATGTTCTTGGCACCTCCAAGGAGCTACCATCCCCCATTGGAGCCAATGTTAGTGTCAGTATTTGCAGCCTTCTTCCAGTGATCAAACATGCTCTTACACAAGTGATTTTAAGGTGTTAAGGTCAAATTTTATCATTTCAGTGAATCTTCAAGTAAAATTTGGTCACTAGGCATTAGGTCTGGGGTTTGATTTTATCCTTGTCAAAGTTGTCCAAATGAAATTCTATGTCACTATTCAGCTGATTCTACCATCATTCAAAGGGTTGTCATCATCATGTTAAGTTCCATTGGGTCATTTCACACCTTGTTCATGCTTCAGTTGCGCTTAGGCAAGGTTCATTTCCCTCTTCTAGGGTTTTGAAGCTAATTTCTCTTGGATGGTCAAATCATCGGAAAAACTTGTATCCTGATGTTCATAAACCTTCCCCTATCCTTACAATACCTTATCAAACACTTCCCATCACTGAGATCCCCCAAATTCCTCATTTTCACACAAACCCTAGTTCCTTGCTACAACCTGGCAATCTTCTATGGTTGGGCCTATGTTTTTCCTTTCTGGACCCCTTCCCCTCACTCAATTTCTAATATTCCACTTTCCCCTACTTCATAACATCCCTTCATACTTCCCAAAATTTTCTCAAGAATTTAGAAGCTCCCTATCCCCTTCATTTCACTTCATTTCGGAAAATCCCTTGTCCCACACATTGAGATACGTTTCACTCAAATGATGTTTCTGAGTAATAAAATATGCATTTGGGAAAACTGAGAGAGGTTTTTATCCACAACGGACCAAGGAAGAAAAACCTCCTTCACTTTTTACACATGTGTCATGGTTTTGAAGAAATATCAAAAATACAATTGTCTTGGGAGAATTGATGCGCCTCTGGAGCGACCTCAGGAAAATCAAGTTTTCGCCTAGCTTGGTTAGCCAAATGACTTGCTTGATGATCCAAATGATAACTAAATACAATCCAATTTTCAATGATCTATCATGAGCTCAATTTTGAGCTGAGGAAGGCATTCCAAAGTTGACTGTAACAACACTCTGCCTTTAGGCAGCCTCATTTGGCACAGTTCGACCAGTCTTGGGAGATTTGATTTTTGATAGAGAAAATGAACTCCAAATCGAAAACTTATGGTTGGGTTGGAATGAAAACACAAATATATTTCCAATGAGATATCATGAGCACAATTTGGGGTTGTGGAAGGCATTCAACAGTTGACCGCAATAGCACTCTGCCTTGAGGCAGCCTCATTTGGCACGGTTTGACCAGTCTTGGGAGATTTGATTTTTGACAGGGAAAATGAACTCCAAATTGTAAAATTCTGGTGGGGTTGGAAAATAGATAGGACATTTTTTCCAATGAGCTATTCTACGCTCACTTTGGACATCGGGAAGGCCTCCAAAAGTTACCTAGAAAAGAGTGCGACACACAGGAGGAGGAGCGCGACGGTTTTATAAATATTTTCACTCCATATGGTCAGTTATACAAGTGGCAAAGAAAGGCAAAGGGTCACCCAAGCCATTTTTCATGTTTGTGGTGCTACACCTGTAGCTGATGTTTGGCTCTCCACCTTCATTTTGTGACCCTTGGGCGTTCTATCTCTTCATGGCACATTCTATATATTGTATGCAAACCATTTGCAAAGGGAATTGGTTGGTTGGCTTGTAACTTCTGGGAGACTGTGGGAAAGAAACTTTTTTTCTGCACTGTATATTTTTACAGAGAATTAATGAAAGGTAGCGAATCTGTTTCATGAGATTCATGTGGTTGTGAGTGTAGAAAATGCGCCTCTTATGTTTCATATGTATCTTGTTATGTTTCATAGTTCATTTCATATTCATTGCTGGTGAAAATTTTCGAATGAGATTAGGTAGAATTCAATTTTATTGCTCTACCTGTGGTAAAATTTCATGTACAGTGTTCATTCTTCTGTTGAAAAAGATTCATGTTGTCCATGCCCTTTTCACCCTCTTAATCTATCTCTCCATTCTGCCATATCTTAAAAACTAAATTGCTATGCTTTCCGCCTACCTTTCCTCACGAAATAATCTATGCCTTCATGTTAAGTTCTCTGTTCATTGAGGTCCAGTGGTCTCATAACATCCCAGAAACACTGTCATTCATAAAAATCACTTCTTGTTTCCATATTGGCTTACTAGCCTAAGATAAATTGTTCGTTTGAAAGTCATCTCGGTCCTTTTCGTTTCATCTATTCACTGAGTGTGATTCGGAGAGAGCCCTCTCCTGTTCTGGTAGGGCTAGCTACCAAACTGAGCGTGGTTTGTGGTTACCCTAAATTTTGCCTTCTTTCAGCCTAAGGCGGATTTAGGTGCTAACACTAGGATATATATACACAATGAAATTCTCCTTCTGAATATATCCATGAACCTGTAATAAGGAGATAAAAGTAGAAAATAACCCCATATGTTTCTCATTATCTTGTTTTCTAGCATGAGACCATTTGTCTAAAAGGAAAATTTCAAATTCTTCATCTAAAAGTTTGTACAACTTCTTGATGTCAAGTGATCTCCACCATATGGTAGCGTCATCTTACCAACCAATCCATACGAAACATTTCCAATCTTTCCCATATATGCGTTTTTCATTGCTTATGAATTCTTCAATAGTAGGGCTATTATCTTTTCCTGTAAAAAAACAACTTGCTAGAAGCCATGAAGAGGGGTTTGAAAACAAATCACTTACTTGGTGAAAAATTAAAATCATTACAGTTCAGTCAATATTGCTCATAATCCTTATTATGGTCTATTTTCAGAAATGGAATATCCATTTTGCATCTTCCCATGTGATAGAAAACCCTATATAGCCACTGGAATTTCATATTTGCATTGCTACTATTCCAACGTCAATTTTTTTATGAAAAAAGAGTTGATTATCAATAAATAAATTTATCTTGGGAAATTTTTCAAGAGGATCTCAGATCTGTAATTAGTTTCTCAAAATTCCCCACAAAAATGACCACAATTTAATTTGGGAGAATCCATCTCCCAAATTTTCATGAAAACATTTTCTACAACACAGCTGCATTTTTTTAAAATTCGGATAATTCTTTCCTCATCCAGACTCGATTTGACCCGATTTTTATTTTTATTTTTTATTTTAATTATTTTATATATTTTTTATTTGGGTATTTTCTTGTAAAAAATCCTTTTATGCCAATTAGATTCTGCAAATTTATTCACCAGAAGTTTCATATCTAATCTACAAACTTTGGCCGCCCCAAAAAAAAAATTCTACAAATATATATATATCTATATATCTATGTATATATATATATATTATATATATATAATAATATATATTATATATTTATATATATTATATTATATATATATATATATATATATATTATAAATTATTTAAATTATTTTATTATATCTCCGCTTGCCCAAGAAAGTGCTCTGATACCACTTGTAATAAATTTGATCCAAAAATATATGAGAATACAAATATACCTAGAAATAACAAGATAGAAATAGATAAACTTTAGAACCTTATTAATATCAAAACCCTTGACATAGGGAAACATCGTACAAGTACTCCTTAAGGAATGAGAACACTCCACAAGCCATATGCTTGCCAATACAATATTCCTTGAAATCTCTCAACGGGGAATCTCTAGCCTCTATATATGATTCATACATAAAATACCATGGGTCATTATTGTTAGAGCCTAAATCTGCCTTAGGCTGAAGGAAGCAAAATTCAGGGTAACCACAAATCACGCTCAGTCTGGTAGCTAGCCCTACCAGAACAGGAGAGGGCTCTCTCTGGGTCACACTCAGTAAATAAATAAATGATATGGTCTGAGATGACTTACAATGAATATTGATTTTAGGCTAGGTAAATAAATATGGAAACAAGAGGAAATTTTTGATAAATGACTAAGTTTCTGGGATGTATGGGACCAATGAAAACGTATGAGCCCAGAAATTAACAACAAAGGCACGATTACTTCGTTGAGGCAAGACAGAGCGGAAAGATCTAGCAATTAAATTTGAAATAATGCGAAATGGAAAGATTGTTTAGGAGGGTGAAAAGGGCATAAATACATGAATCCTTTTCAATAGAAGAAGAACACAGAACGTGAAACATTCCCATAGGCAGAGTAACAAACATGAATTCTACCTTATCTTACTTAGAAAATTTCATTGGAAATGAATATGAATGAACTGCGAAACATAAGAAAATACATATGAAACAGAAATAGAATACATTTGCTATACTCACACCACATGAATCTCATGAACCAAAGACTTTGCCTTTCATTAATTCTCTATCAAAATATACAATGAGTATCTGAGTTTCTCTCCCACAGTCTCCTAGAAATTACAACCAACCATTTGCAAATGGTTGTTCAAACAATAAATAGACTTTTCCATCAAGAAATGGAACGACCCAAAGTTGGGGAGTTTTTTAAATCATTACAAACTGGAAATGGAAAGCCAACCATTAGTGACAGGTGCAGCGTTACAAAAATGACAAAACCATAGTGTATATTTTTGGGTGACTGCTCGTCTTCCTTTTGCCACTTGGATAGAAGACAACCTTTAGTGAAAATACTTTTTAAACTTTGCCTTAGGTGCTAGGAAAAATGTAGTGTAAATGAGCGGGCCCACTTGGAGAAAATTGCGAATCGAAATTTCGCGGAGCGGAAGTGATTTTGGCCTTTAGGCCTCTGTGCGCCGCGCCAAAAACTGTATGTGTTGCGCCACTTTGGAGCTAATTTTGAGGCACTTCCTGAAGTCCAAATTGAGCCCAAGTGTGCTTGTTAGAAATCCCTACTTGACTACTTTCCAACCCAAGTGGAATTTATGAATTTGGTGCTCATTTGCCACTCCAAAACTTCAATCTCGTAATACTGCTTCCTGTGTGTCAAAATAGGGGCAGAGAGGTCATTTTTTGGGTGTCTTTGACCTCCTGAGGACTCAAAACTTGCCCAAACTTCTTGGAAATGCACCAGTAGTCATGATTTTTCATGCAAAATCTAAAAATATAAAATTTTTGTGATTTAGAGTTCCCTATCATAAGCGCCGCGCCAGTGGCGCGACACACAAGGAGAAAAACCCTGTTTTTTGTACAAAAATTTGCCAAAATGCAAAAAATGCTCCAAATTTCTTGAAATTTGGGTTGGATCTTCTCTATGAAGTGTCATGCTGGGCCAAAGAGGTTTCGGCCAAGATTTAGAGCCGATCTTTCTCTTTTTTCCTCTTTTGTCTTTTTGTTGCCTTCCTCAATTTCGCCTTCAAATTCCTTACTCGAGCCTTGGAACTCATATTGTGTGCCCTGTAATGATAAACCATATGCCTCAATAATGCTTTTTCCTTGTCGCTTTTGCCAACAACTTTCTCTAAGTGGATGCTGATCCTCTTGAGCCAAATCTCTCGATCAGTCTCTATCTCCTGCTGATTGGGTGTCCTCTCATTTAGGCTTCGTTGGGCAGCCTGCTGGTCTTCACGGATGTTTTGCCACCTCTATGAGGCCTCCTGGGTGCATGTACCTCTATTGGAAAATCATTGTGCATCTCTTCTTCATGATCATATGACGGATCAGATGTCATGTCAGCTGGTGGACAAACTGTCTTGGACAAATAGGTGTTGATATGTCACACTGTCTTGTAATGCCTTTGATGATGTGCTCGACCTTTGTCACCAAGAGAAAATAATGACATGAGGGACAGTAAGGGGAGGGAAAATAGTGAGGGATTAGGGAATATTGGGAGAGATTTGTTTGGGAAATATAGGAGGGTTTGAGGGGTTTGATGTGTGGGTTAGGGTTTAGGGTTTCACCTTTGAAAGTTTTGGGAAAGGGAATTTAGGATAGGGTTTAGTAACTTTAGGGGATGGGGAACAATGGAGTCATGGAACAAAGGGAATTAAGGATAAGAGAGATAATAGAAAATAGTAACCTTGGTGGCGAACAAGTTTTGAAACCCTAGGCAGCAGTTTACATGTGAGGAATTCAAAATGAAAGGGTTGAATTTTTGTTTCAATCATTAGCATCCATAAACCACCATACCCTAGCACAAACTTGGATGAAACACATAAATGAAGGCTGTACCTACTTGTGGAATGAATAATTTGAAATTTGGAGGAAGATTTCAATGAA
>APFE030142622.1:51890-116031 GCA_000404065.3 Pinus taeda
CACAGTATACTCTTGTATCCATTTATTATATAAAGAGGTGTTATTTTGGAGGATTATACTATCTCATATTTAATATGTGAGAATAATTCCTCCACATCTTTGGGTATATAATAAGGTCAAGGGAGCCTCTTAAGGCATATACCATTTTGTGATAGCATCACATCTTATCATGTGTTCACAGCATATTGTTATTTGTAGTTGCTCTCTTTGTAAGATTGTAGGAGATTTCTAGAGATAATAGAAGACAACCTTCCCGTGGGCGTAGGTCAATTGGGTGAACCACGTATATATGTTGTATTCTTTTTCCTTGTTCTCTTTCTGTTCTGATTTATATGTTGATATATTTTTAGTTTCTTAGATAGATAGCTAGTTTAGTAGATCTAATATTCTACCATGGTATCATAGCCATGGCTACTATGATCTAGCATCTTCTTTGAATTTAACCATCAACGTGTATCTTCATTTTTTGTTACCTAGGTACTCATTATTTTTTGTAGATTTTCTTTCTATTTGGTTGCCATTAGGCTTCTCTTCAGATCTAGGCATGATTCGACATATTTGAGTCTTTTTTCTCATAACTCTAACTTTGTTATGTAGTTTTTTGCAGTTTTTTTTTTTCAACGGGCTCTTGATTGTTTTTCTATAAGATCTATATGGTTTTCTAATTCTCCTCAAGGAGATCTATCTTCTGGTTGTAAGATCTGTGATTTTCATCCAGTTTTTTGGTCTTTTTTTTGCATGGTAGAAGATTGGCAGACTGAGGGTTCAAATCAGAATTTAGGTCGCATGCATGGATGTAGAGTGGCTGCACCATTTCCGAAAATTTGTTATAATAAGCATTTGGAGCATTATTGAGTGTTTTTTGTTTTGCACCCTGTGTTTTTTGTCAGATATGCTATCTTTTGTGCAAAATTTCCCAGAACATAGAAGATATTTGGGTTCCTCTCGCCGAGCTACCCAATTTCAAAAAACAAATCAGCTCAAACGAAGTACCGGAAGCAAAATTATCGTTGATTTAAGATTGATAGTTTTTTCAAGTTTTCTAGTGACGGAAAAATGAACTGCAGAAATTTATAGTTTTCTATCCACTTTTTCTCTTATCATTTCTTGCATTTGGGTTTATATTTCTTGTCAAAATTTCTATCATTATGACTTTAGAAGTAGCTTTTATTCCTGAACTTGTCGGTTCTAACTATCATGCATGGAAAAGGAAAATGATTGGTGTTCTGATGAGTAAGAATCTATGAAGGTTAGTTAATGGTGAACACAAGAAACCTATTGATGCTAAAGCCTTGATTAAATGGAATGAAAAGTGTGATCAAGCAAGAGGAATCTGTTATCACTCAGGTTGTTCCCTTTGACTCCTAAGGGAATACAGCCGAGGTAACCACAAACCAACCTTTGGACTGTAGGTCCTAGCCTACCAACAGTCAGAGAGGGATCTCTCTTTAGGATTTAAATTTGTTTAAGGGATGATTTTAGGCTAGATATGATGCACATGGGTTTTGATTTGCTTTAGTGGGATGGTTGATCTTAATCAAACAGAGTTGACATGCAAAGTGTAAGAAGTTCAAACCATTGGGCATGGAGTCATGACTGTGAACTGAAGGGTGTGTTTTCTTTGGTAGAAGAAGGGAATATGGAGCAGGATAGCTACACATGGCACAATGATTTATGCTGGAACAGGGATGAAATGGAGGTCAGGGAATGAGAGGCAATTAAGGATCTCTCATCCAGCCAAAGAGGGAAAGTGGATGAAAGCTGTATGGGGCAATGAAGAGTTCCTAGACAGCATTCATATAATGAAGGGAATAGCTTAAACATGCACCATTAAGAATGCATATTCATCACTAATTTCAGATGAAAACATGGAAAAGCTACACGAATTGAGCTCAGAGGGCATGAAAACCAATTCTGGTCTATTCTTTCTTCCTGCAACTTAGATTATGATATATATTTGGTACAGCTATGTATAAAATGATAAACGAAGGGAGGAAAAACTTATTGAACCGTGAGCAAGCACGAGAATTCCATACCAATTTCTTCAGCCATTAAAAGCACAACCAGCCAGTTCAAATGCAAGCATTCCAGCAATCTTTGATTACAGAAGTTCTTAATATTTACAGTGCAACTCTCAAAATGAGAGTCAACCAACACCCACCAACCCTTATTACATTGTTCAGGGTTTGTATTGTAATAGGCACAAATATCGTACAAAAAAGATCTGCTAGAAAATCTTTAAGAAATAAATGCCAAGTTAACCTAACTTGTCTCTACTTAAGTAATGAAAAATATCTATCTAATGCTTGCGCTGGGTGGCAGCTGTTTCAATGAAATGGAGGCTATCTGTCTTTTGTTGTTATTGCGCTGGCCATTTATCATTAATTGCCCGCATTGGTCTCTATTCCACTGCTCTTGAGTGGCTTTACTGTGCATTAACTGTGGTCTGAGAGCCTTAAGTGGCTTCACAACTTTCTTATGGTCGATCTCATACCCTTTGCCGCCTCACTGATACTCTTTAATTGAATCTGGGCTTCTTCTTTTCTCTGATATGCTAAAAACTGTTAAATCGCCCCTTTTATGCCCTTTCGAGGCAAAAACAACTGCTGAAAATTAAGATTCCCCATTTTGGCCTATTTCCCCATTTTTGCTAAGCGCTAATCGTGCATCAAAAACTGCCTCAGAATTTGATTCCGGGCCTCCGAAGCATCGATTTGCACTTGCGCGCTTTCTTTTCGGCGGGTGACATCAGCGGTAGGGCAGGTGATGTCAGCGGTACGGCAGGTGACATCAGCATGATGTCAGTAGTGGGACCCAGTACGGATGATGACGTCAACAGGGTGATGTGGCAAGGTGACGTGGCAGGGTGACGTGGCAAGGTGACGCAGCAGGGTGTAGTACAGTGGCAGGTGATGTGGCAGCATCGTCATGTGGTGACGTAAGCAACAAGGGAGGGCGGTAAGTAGTTTGCGTCGGACCGCTTTTGGTACGGGAGCGGTATGTGTCAGGGGCGGCCCGATGCAATAGGCGGCCGACAGCTGTCCCGGTATACGACGGTCAAACCGTCGACCATCGGGTACTATCTTGCCACTATGAAGGGGCGCCCGATATCAACGAAGGCCGTCGGATCTGTGGGGAGTGATTCGACGGTGGACGAGAGGGCGAGATGAACGGGGTTTAGCAGAGCAGCACGCTCGTTAAACATGAATTTTTCACGGCTGCGGGTGGGTTTTGGACTTTAGGTTTAGAGGTTAATGTGTTTTGGCGCGGGACTATGGTTATTTATTAATCGGACATTAATAAACTCCAAATGCAATGTGCGCGGAGGGTGTGGTATGGTTTGGTGTGCAGGGGAGGGGTTTAGCACGGTTATTCATTTAACCAGATGTTAAACAAATCCCAAGGGAAATGAACGTGGAAGGGCTAATACTAAGGCCCCAAATAGACCTAATATTTCCTGGACTTTTATTTATTTGGCTATAGTTGCCATGGGGTGGGATATTTAATATTTTTTGGGGTTTTTATATAGTTTTTTGTAGAATAGGGGGAGGGGAGATGATTTAGGGAGCTAGATAATAGGGTTAGATGTTAGTATGAGGTTTTGGAATGCAAAGGAGGGGATGCATGCTAAGCTTAGAATGGAAACTTAAGCATAAGGAAATAAATGGATAGTGTAAAGATAAATTTTCCACAAGAAATGTGGCTTCTTTTCACTAAGCCAACTCAGATGTCAACTTGGTTTTTAACCAGGATGGAGTGAAAACTGGATTGGTTGGGCAGATCCCAAAGTCCTCAAGGGGATGTTAGTGAGTGATTTGGGACATAAGAAGAAGGGGGAGTTAGAGATGCCCTGCCTGATCTGATCAACATGAGAAAGTGCCACACAACTGTGATCTGAATGAATATAACACTTGAAAATATGAAATGGATCACATAGCTTGATTTCTGCAACCACGAAACTACTTACCCAGCCTACTTTACCTGGCATTTTTTCTTCTTTTGGTTTGGGTGCACTTGAACTAGCAAACCCAACTTTTCAAATTGTTTCTTTTATTTACTGTCCTCCTACCTACATCTATACTTGTTCCATCCAGGGGCTCAGATTAAGTTGTTGAGCACCCTTGCTTCTCTACCTATCTAAGAATCTGCCAAGTTTAAACTGTTTGGATAGATAATGATTCTCTATATTCTACAACAGGAAATTGAAACCTAGGGAGACCAAGATTAAGTTGTTTGGATCTCCCTTTAATTGAAAATTTCTTCAAAAATGGAATAACTTATCAAAATTGGAATGCAGCAGAGGCACTTAGACTAGCACACTCTCATGGACACTTCTTTGGCCTCTACAGCAAATATGGAACATTGCAACCTACAGAGCATGACATATTTGGCATGTAAACATGTCAATTATGAAAGATGAATACCTGCTATGAGCAGGAGGCTAACAGTGGCTCCACTTTGGGATGGCCTTTCCTTGTGAAAGGCCAAGAACAACAGGTCAGAATGCCTTGGTCTTTAATGGTTGCTGTACTCTGAAAACTTCCCTTTGGTGGCTGCTTTATTTATGAACATGACTGCAGACTTGAAGAGCTTAGGGCCTTCACTTCGGGCTTCAACTGCAGCAAGCTTGCTATCCAAACAGAAGTCTGAAATCCTACCTACCTACTCTAACCAGCACTTACTTTGCTGTTAGTTGAAATGAAATAACCAGTGCAGCCACTTAAGCATTATAAACTTCGGCGATCTTTGTTGCTTGTGCTTGCTGGCGAGAAAAACTAAGATCTTGCAATCTTATATGGCTTTGTTAATATTTGAGAAGATCAGAAAACTGTTGACCTTTTTTGTTGAAACAAGAAACTGTACAAAAGGGTCCTGTAGCATATATACATTATTGCTGAGCTGAATTGAAGAACTGTACAAAAGTTTGGGATCACTATCATGCCTTGGAATAGGGATATCATCAACATTTTGATACCGAGGCACACAGCCTGTTAGTGGAGAGAAGCACCTCTTTACTTCATCATACCCCCTGTTAGCACATGAATCATATAAAACCTGAACTGATATTTGCAATTTGTTACAAGCAGGCTCATCTAGACCTTGACTGATCTGGGCAGGCTGCTCCTCTTCTTCTTTGAAAAACTCAGATGGCTGAACACAAAGAGGCAGGGGATCCATTTGTATCACTTGGTTACGAACAACCGCTTTCGAATTTTCCTCAATCTGATATTCGATGGCCCTGTGGGGCTGCAAAACTAGAGGTAATGTATTTTGAACACTGGTTTGGGCTTCCTCCAGATGATCAATATCAACACTTGCTGATATTTGTTATTAACTGCATGATATTTATCCTTAATAAACTGAAAAGAATCAACACAAAAAGGTAAAGTTCCTCCGTTGAAATCAAAATATTCTGCGCTTTCCTCCTTTACTTCATAGCTGAGATAAGCATGTTGATGATTGATTTTGGGCTACTGACCCTGAATTTTGCTTTCTGCCAAACTAGGTTCTGACTCCTCTGCAAGGCTGATTTGGTCATTAGGCTCATCATCATCATCATACTCATCGTACTATGGCAAGCAGTTGAAAGAAGAGAAGATGTTATGTTCATATAATATATCAGGAGATTGCTCCATCATGTATGGTTGTACGAATATGTCATCTGTTTTGTGGTAGGTTTGTTCATGAATGTCATTACTTTCCTCTTGCAAAACAGATGTGTTTTGGTGCTCTGAACATTCCACTTTCATTGTGATCATTTCCTCTGACCTTTGTAACAGACCATGAAGTTTTTCTTCTTGCTCTGCTTTGCACTTCTCCTCCCCGATTTTCAGATTTGCCTCTATGTCCACTGCCATGTCCTGCATTTGTTTCATAGTGGAGGGGCTCCTTTCTCTTAAATGGAATTCTATTTCTGGGTCAAAAGCTCTTGGATAATGCACTAGAGCTAAATCAGGGGGAGGTCTAATATTCGAAGGTAGAGAATGATAAACTTGATTGAATCGGTCATGAAATTGTTGAACAGATTCATTTGGACTTCTTTTTAACTAATTATATTCTTCAATGAGCAAGAGGAAATTAAGTTTGATCATCCATCTATCAAGGAAGAGTTTGGAAAACTGCTGAAGATTAGAAATGCTAGCCTCGGGCAATGTTTTAAACCAAGTCCTAACTTCGCTTTGCAAAGAAACGGCAAACAGCCTGATACTAACATCCTCATCCTCCACTTCAAATATATTAAGATAGTCTTCAAAGGCTTGGATATGCTTTTGGGCAGTGATACCATTCTCTCCATCAAATCTTGGGAGATAATCAGGATGAATTCTGGGTAGAGGATTAAGCACGGGAGGAAAAACAAGAGGCTTATATCTGTCAGGAACTTTACAAGGCACGGGAGTATGTACAGGGATTGGCTGAATGGGCTCAACATGAACAAGGATAGAATGATTGGCTTTGATATTTGTTTCCTCCTTGGCTGTATGATGATTCTCAGCAGCTTTTAAAGGCTGCTGTTGTAATGTGCAAGGATGCCTTTCAACAATATTTCCAAAAGGCAAGTCATGAAAATATAATTTAAAATCGTTTTTAAAATACAATATACACAACAAAATTTTATAGAAGAGAAATAACATGACCTGTTGGATAGTAATCCAGGTCAAAAGCCTGATCTGCTCATATATTTCTCTTGGGTTCATTTCTCCAGTGGAGTCTTTATTATGAGGATTATGTGGAGTCGCCAGGTGGATAAGTAAATCAACTTTGAAGGGCCTGATTTCTGTCCACCACACACATCAGGACTTAATATGCAATAAGAAACAAAATATTTTTAGATTTTTTTGAGATTTTTTGATTTTTTGTGATTTTTCAAAACAAGTTTAGGAATTATTCGAAAGGAAAACTAATCAAAAATGGGGATTTACAGTAATGAACAGATGATTATCCCCAGTGGAGTCGCCATTATGTTATCACTCAGGTTGTTCCCTTTGACTCCTAAGGGAATACGGCCGAGGTAACTACAAACCAACCTTTGGACTGGAGGTCCTAGCCTACCAATAGTCAAAGAGGGCTCTCTCTTTAGGATTTAAATTTGTTTAAGGGATGATTTTAGGCTAGATATTATGCACATGGGTTTTGATTTGGTTTAGTGGGATGGTTGATCTTAATCAAACAGAGTTGACATGCAAAGTGTAAGAAGTTCAAACCATTGGGCATGGAGTCATGACTGTGAACTGAAGGGTGTGTTTTCTTTGGTAGAAGAAGGGAATATGGAGCAGGATAGCTACACATAGCACAATGATTTATGCTGGAACAGGGATGAAATGGAGGTCAGGGAATGAGAGGCAATTAAGGATCTCTCATCCAGCTAAAGAGGGAAAGTGGATGAAAGCTGTATGGGGCAATGAAGAGTTCCTAGACAGCATTCATATAATGAAGGGAATAGCTTAAACATGCGCCATTAAGAATGCATATTCATCACTAATTTCAGATGAAAACATGGAAAAGCTACACGAATTGAGCTCAGAGGGCATGAAAACCAATTCTGGTATATTCTTTCTTCCTGCAACTTAGATTATGATATATATTTGGTACAGCTATGTATAAAATGATAAAAGAAGGGAGGAAAAACTTATTGAACCGTGAGCAAGCACGAGAATTCCATACCAATTTCTTCAGCCATTAAAAGCACAACCGGCCAGTTCAAATGCAAGCATTCCAGCAATCTTTGATTACAGAAGTTCTTAATATTTACAGTGCAACTCTCAAAATGAGAGATCAACCAAACAACCCACCAACCCTTATTACATTGTTCAAGGCTGTATTTATAGGCAAAATATCTACAAAAAAGATCTGCTAGAAGATCTTTAAGAAATAAATGCAGTTAACCTAACTTGTCTTATAAGTAATGAAAAATATCTATCTAATGCTGCGCTGGGGGCAGCTGTTTAAAAAATGAGGCTATCTGTCTTTTGTTGTTATGCACTGGCCATTTATCATAATTGCTCATTGGTCTCTGTTCCACTGCTCTTAAGTGGCTTTACTGTGCATTAACTGTGGTCGGAGAGCCTTAATGGCTTCACCACTTTCTTATGGTCGATCTGATACTCTTTGTCGCTTCATTCATACTCTTTAATTGAATCTGGGCTTCTTCTTTTCTCTGATATGCTAAAAACTGTTAAATCGCCCCTTTTATGCCCTTTCGAGGCAAAAACAACTGCTGAAAATTAAGATTCCCCATTTTGGCCTATTTCCCCATTTTTGCTAAGCGCTAATCGTGCATCAAAAACTGCCTCAGAATTTGATTCCGGGCCTCCGAAGCATCGATTTTGCACTTGCGTGCTTTCTTTTCGGCGGGTGATGTCAGCGGTACGGTGGGTGATGTCATCGGTACGGCGGGTGATGTCAGCAGTACGACAGGTGATGTCAGCAGTGGGAACCAGTACGGATGATGACATCAGTAGGGTGACGTGGCAGGGTGACGTGGTAGGGTGACGCAGCAGGGTGCAGTACAGTGGCAAGTGAGGTGGTGGCATCGTCATGCGGTGACGTAAGCAACAAGGGAGGGCGGTAAGCAGTTTGCGTCGGACCGCTTTTGGTACGGGAGCGGTATGTGTCAGGGGCGGCCCGATGTAATAGGCGGCCGATAGCTGTCCTGGTGTACGACGGTGAAACAGTCGACTATCGGGTACTATCTTGCCGCTATGAAGGGGCGCCCGATATCGACGAAGGCCATAGGATCTGTGGGGAGTGATCTGACGGTGGACGGGGGGGCGAGATGAACGGGGTTTAGCAGAACAGCGCACCCATTAAACATGAATTTTTCACGGCTGCGGGTGGGTTTTGGACTTTAGGTTTAGAGGTTAATGTGTTTTGGCGCGGGACTATGGTTATTTATTAATTGGACATTAATAAACTCCAAATGCAATGTGCACGGAGGGTGTGGTATGGTTTGGTGTGCAGGGGAGGGGTTTAGCACGCTTATTCATTTAACCATAGGTTAAACAAATCCCAAGGGAAATGAACGTGGAAGGGCTAATACTAAGGCCCCAAATAGACCTAGTATTTCCCGGACTTTTATTTATTTGGCTATAGTTGCCATGGGGTGGGATATTTAATATTTTTGGGGTTTTTATATATTTTTTTGTAGAATAGGGGAGGGGAAATGATTTAGGGAGCTAGATAATAGGGTTAGATGTTAGTATGAGGTTTTGGAATGCAAAGGAGGGGATGCATGCTAAGCTTAGAATGGAAACTTAAGCATAAGGAAATAAATGGATAGTGTAAAGATAAATTTTACACAAGAAATGTGGCTTCTTTTCACTAAGCCAACTTGGATGTCAACTTGGCTTTTAACCAGGATGGAGTGAAAACTGGACTGGTTGTGCAGATCCCAAAGTCCTCAAGGGGATGTTAGTGAGTGATTTGGGACATAAGAAGAAGGGGGAGTTAGATATGCCTTGCCTGATCTGATCAACATGAGAATGTGCCACAAAAGTGTGATCTGAATGAATATAACACTTGAAAATATGAAATGGATCACATAGCTTGATTTCTGCAACCACGAAACTACTTACCCAGCCTACTTTACCTGACATTTTTTCTTCTTTTGGTTTGGGTGCACTTGAACTAGCAAACCCAAATTTTCAACTTTTTTTCTTTTATTTACTGTGCTCCTACCTACATCTATACTTATTCCATCCAGGGGCTCAGATTAAGCTGTTGAGCACCCTTGCTTCTCTACCTATCTGTTGATGCCTCGAAAATCGCTGCAACAACATTGGGGGATAACCACCCGGTCCGGACCTTAAAAGCAGCTCCTTTTCCGTTTGGTGTGGTGGCTCCGACTGTTCATCTAGGTCCAGTTACCTTCTCCCTATTGCTATTGGTTTATAATGCATCTTTAACTACCAATAGACAGGGACATCAGATCACTTCTCGTTGCTGATCAGGCAAGAGAATGATCCTTAAGCTGATTTGGGTTCAGCCAAGCCACAACTAAAGTTTTGCCTCTTTTAGGAGAGGACTTAACAGAATATATAATTTGCTTTAAATGAAAGATTATTCTATGATGCAAGCAAAAGAAACTAATCTAAATCCTATCTTAATTAGGCAGATATAGATCTAACCCAACTAAGAGCAAGATAATTAAAATATTGGGATTTACATATGTCTTGTTTATAATGAATATCAAGTTAATGAAGTAGTTCAATTAACTGATATTATGGTTACCAAAACACATTCTATTGAGACCTTAAAACTGAAATAATAAACCAACAACATTCAGGAAGTAGTTCATAAAATGATATTGATTATCAAATCAATAAATCCAATAATTGAATAATGATATGTGGAAATAGTTCTCAACACATTATCATTCAATTAATTAGTTTCATAAGACAGATTTCAGAGTAAGTAGTTACTCCAAAATGAGAAATTAATCTATAAAAACAAAGATACATAATAACAAGATTGAGACAAATTACCCATATTGACAATAATGCACAAACATGAATAAGATGACACATTCATATCACCATAACATTAAAACTGATACTTGAAAAAGTAGTATTAGAAATACCAATTTTATTGCATCCATTCCTCTGTTTTTGGTCTCCAACAGCCCTTTACATTGCTTGAACTTCTGTCTTCAAAACCAGAGCCACAATAGTGCAAACTCTGCCCCTCACACATGACTCAAAATACAAAGGGAAAATCCTCAATAATTCCCCAGATCTGAGATTTTTCACTCCTCCCTCCTACAACTCTAAATTCCCATTACAATAGTGCTTTAGAAGCTCTAAAATTGCAGAGGAGAGCAGCCTTTATTCCATTCTGCAATATGTTATTTATAATATTTGTGAAGGAATTTTGGAGAGGAGAGTTTGTTGAAGAGAAATTTGCTGAATTCCTTTTACTTACTCATAATTCCAATTTTCAATTGCTGGAGCATTCTCATTGACTGAGATCTTTTTCTCCATATTTCTTTCACTGTTTTCCTGCAAAAAGAAATCAAAAATATATATATATATTCAAAAATTAGGCATTGCTGGCCAATTAATCAAACCCAATCAAATTCTTATTTAAATAAATAATTAAAAAACAAAAATATAAGCTACGTATTGATGCTTGGAAATGATTTGATTGCAAAAGATAATCATTGCGCCAATGGATCTTGTAATTAGAAGAGCTTTGAAACAAAATTGAAAGGTTGAAAACAATATATATCTCAGGGAAAATTTGATTTTGTTTCCAAAATTCGGAGCCTGATCTTCTGCCTGATTTTTGGCCCAATAAATGATCAAATCTATTGGTGAAACCTCCTTCAAAATGTTCTGCTTGATTTTCTCTTTCCAATGAGCTGTCCTGGGCCTCATTTGGCCAAGTAGAACTCAAGTTATGAGCTTCCAAAGTTGATGGGTCAAATCTGATATAAATCAGGAAATTCTGTTGCTGGGCTAAAAAAACTCAAAATTATCATTAAAAATTAATTCCTAAATTAGTCCCTAATTAATTCTAATTTAATTGTTAATTATAAACTAAATCAATTATGAAAAATCTATTTATTAATCTAACTAACTGATATCTAATTAGCAATTTCTAAACAAATTTAATCTAATATAAGAACTAATTAATATTTAATCTAAATCAATTAAATTATTATAAATTAATTAATCTTAACTATTAATTAAATAATATATATTAATTTAAATAATATAATATATATTACATATTATATATTAACTAATATACATTACCATATCTAACATATTAAAACTCACTATGTTAAAATACATAAACTATACTAACCTATATAAAATACTAACCTACTTACCATAACCTACGTATGAGTGTTCCTAAAAAACTCAAACTAACATAAAACTAAAACCATGCCTAATACCCCATGTGCAATAAAACTTACGATAAATGCTTTGAATGAGTGGTGAATCTTCATCGGCATATCAGGATAAGGGGCCATCGGGTCATCGGTATGTCGGGGGTATTGGGTCATCGGTATCGGCCGTCGGGAAGGAAGAGGTTGTGACATATATCTAATTCGTACACCCTTCCTAAAATAAAACCACGATTTAACCCATGTGCAAAGAAACTTATGGTAATGCCTTTTGTATCGGCGGATCGGGGAGGATGATGTCGGGGGTTTTCAAATGAATCCCCGATCCGATATCGGGTCGGCATATCGGGAGGGAGAGGGTGTGTATATCGGGGTTCATAAAATGAACTCCCGACCCGATAACTTTTTTAATTTATTTTATTGTTTTATTTTATTATTATTATATTATTTTTTTATATAAATTTTAATTTAATTAAATTAATAAAATTTAATTTAATTAAATTAATATTTATATTATGTTTTGGTTTGTTTTAAATTTTGATTTAATTTAAATTAATTAATATTTAATATAATTAATTAATTTAAAATTTAATTTTAAACTTAATTTTTCATTTTTTGTTTGGTTTTTATGAACATAAGTTGTTAAATTATAACTAAAAATAAAACTACAGCTACTTAGAAAATGAATGAAAAATTATAAAAATAAACTACAGCCATTTGAACGTTTGGTTTTTCGAGATTAAGATTTGATTGGAAAATTGTAGTGAATTTCTTAAGTCCCGATGCTTAATTATTTGGCTGGATAATGAAAAATGTTAGTAAAACCCGCTACGAGCTAATATTTAAATTGAATGCGTTATTGGACAAATTTATTTACAAAATGCGATGTTGTACATTTTATGCATTTTAACCCAGGCTAGCTAAATAATCAGATTTTCAAATGAGTGTCATTTTCAAACCAGTTGACCAAATGAGGCGAAACAAGCGTCGATGGGAAGCTTATAAAAAATCGATTCTAACCAAGCAATCAAAACAAGAATCGAAAGAAAACTAAAAATTGACAGAAGCGTAGGGCAATCAATTAAAATAAAAATCAAAAAGGTGCCTAGCCAAAATTTTTATAGAAAGGGTCCCCATTATCTTAGTTGAGCAAGTCAATAATGGGGGGGTTGTGTTTTTACCACAACAGGTTCTTCTACTACATAGAGAGGAGAAAAGTGTGCCTCTAAGTGAGAGGTAGTAGTACCACCCAAGAAGAGACACACATGAATTGGAAGGATCCATATAGCATCCATCAGAATAGTCCATAGAGGATGTGAATGTCATTACAACCATCAAATGAAGAAAGATATGTCTAATATCTCACAGAATAGTACACAAGGACAGGAACAACAATAACAACCATTACAACACATTCTCAATAATTTAAGTACTAAAATAAATGAAATAGTTCAACCATCTTAGCACATGTGAAAGAAAACATGAAATATAAACATCCGTAGAATAGTATTACAAACATTCATAATCCATTCATGAAGAACATGTTGTCCATAAAGGATTCTTTCATTAAGTAAAAGAGCCAAGATAGATGTTTACAATGTACATCACTAGATCCAGTAGTGGAACATTTTTTCCACTCCTTGCTCCTCAAATAATTAACTTATCTCTATAATTCCTTGTAGGATGAGTGAAGGTGAAAAAGTCCTTTTCTCATACAATCAAGGAGTATAAATAACCAAGGGGTGATGCTTCCCCGCTTCGTGACTATTTGACTTCCCTAATGATCGTTTGACTTCCTATGTCTTTTTAGCTTACACAAATCTCCATATTACATATGTGTCCTTTGGATTCCACTTTACAATGAATACAATTTACATGGCCCATAATGATGATGTGGCCTATGAAAACTCATGACAAGACATGAAATGGCATTGCTAATATGAACTACTTGAATGATGTGGCAATGTTAGGCCACTTTTGATACTATGAACGATGTCTACCTGTGAATTCTCTTTTCTTCAACCTCTTGATGGCTTGGTGATAAGAATATTAATTGATCTCAAGTCTTGAGTTGTGGTCGCGAGTTGGTATCCCTTTGCTTTAACTTGATAGATCAACTTCCATGCTTAGATATAGGAATGTCTTTTACATGTCCTCCTCCTTCATCCACTTCTTCATCATCCTACCATATTATAATAAGATACCTGTACCTACAATTCACTCATGATGAGACAACATCAACCCGAAAAAACTCCTAGCCTAAGATGATGCATTTTGATTGATGGACTGAGGCAAAACTAGGTAGCAGGGTGGAAAGGGGGGCTCAGTGACTATGCATTGTGCACTTCCAGTAGCTAGGGTTGAGGCTTGAGGCTTAAAACTATGCAATGCATAGTTTAGGATGGGCTAAGGGATAATGTCTGTGCAAATTTGGCAGTCAGTGGGTCATGTTGAGGGGATGACCACTGTGGGATATTTCTGCACAGTTTTAAGAGGTAAAGGATGTTGGTCCATTGTAATATTGCATATTTTAGAGGCTTAGGTAGAGATCTTAGGGCTTGTTCTTGTGCAATGCACAGTTAAGGCCAGTTGTTTGAGAGGATTGCACAATTTTGGAGGTGAAGGTTGGTTCTTGGGCTTAAGAATTGCACAATGCAGCAATCCTAGGAGGTAAGAACTAGAATTGTGCAACGCATAGTCCAGGTAGGTTAGGTGAAGTCAAGTTGTTGGGTCGGGAAGCCTCTTCAGAAATGGTTAAGTGTTTGCCTAGCGAGACTGATGCGTGAAGTGATAAAGTTTTGAATATGATATAACACTTATAATACTTGATGAATCAACAACATAGATCACCCATGACCAATAAAAAATACATTTTCCTACATGTGACTGCTCTATGACTAGTTACGACAAGTGTGATACCACATATACACTTTACGATGACCATGACAACACTTGTACGACAATGCTCAAAACTTTGTGAATGAGTGTTATAGGTGTTTATATGGTTAGGAAAACTCCTAAATACAAATATGGACCCTTGAAACCACAAGAATGATGTTTTACACTTGATACGACAACCCACATGGGAAAACACGACATCTTGCCTAAATAACAATGGGACCAAAACACTCCAAAAAGATACATGAAATGGGTCTTAATGTTCGTGACAACAATGTACAAGACCAAGTAATGCGCTGAAATTGAGTACATGCCAAAATTTTGGAGGGTGTTGCAGCCACTACATCAATATCATAAACAGGTAATCTACAGGTCACAACAACAAATCTGAGCATAGGGACCTCATAATTATCTGAGAATCGTCAAAGAGGATCAATATGTCATGAAAATGACTACAATTTTATCTATTAGGTCAATCATTCATTAAAATTTCATATACTAACCAAACCATGATGATATCCATACATCATAACTATCATAAAACATGCTTATAACTAGAAAATAATGAGAGATATATCAATGAGGAATCAACCATTAAAGCCACATAATGGAAAGCACATTTACTCATAAATTACCAAAGAGAAGGGAGCTCTTATTAACATATGAAAATCCAACCATGGCGGGGACTTCCATGTACCGCTCGACCATAGATTGGGCTAAACCAAATATCTCTTTCACCCAATCACTCCCGCACCATATTCCAAGCATGAATGTATGATCTCATGAAACAAATCAAACAATACCAAACTAGGGATTCTGGAGACCAAATCAACCCTCAACCTATGATTCCACCTCACGATCAGACACCACTAACCATCACCACATCAGTCTCTACCCAAGTTGTCTAGGTCTCTAGAGTATTTGTTCCAAGCAAGCATTGTAGGACTAGTAACTAACCCCATAGTTGATGTCAGGCTTAAGAGCGTTTGTCTAAAAAGGGCTTCTAGGACTAGTAATTCAACCCACCAAGGGCTTCATAATGTTTGTACAACCAAGGCTTCTAGGACTAGTTACTCAACCCAAGTTGTTACGGGGCTTCTAGAGCATTTTTCCAACCAAGGCTCCAGGAACTAGTGACTCAACCCACATCCATATGGAATGTGAGAACCAACCATAAAACAAAAGGAAAGAAACCCACAGTATAATGACTATCCAAGAAATGGAAAGAATGGGGAAACCACTATCAATCTAGACAGTCCTCCATGCCAATGAAAAATCATAATAAATAAACCACATGCATGTTCCATGCATTCCAAAACTAGCAAGGAAATCACACATGCAGCTCGATACATGCAAGAAAAACCCATTGTAGCTACTAATCCTGATGTCCTCACACTTTCTTTCTCTTCCTTTTCCTTCTTTTTCCAAATCCAATGTATGCCACACTCCTCCAAGAGTGCCCCAAGAAAAATCTAAATGTCTAAGAGTATGAGAGAGAGAGAGAGAGTATAATATGAGATCTCCAAAATTGAAATGAAAAAAAGCTATAGATTGATTGTCAAAAGCCTTTTTATTAATGAGGCCTCTATTTTCTTCATTTTCCATTATTTTTCCTTCATTTTCCTCTTCACATGCGACCTGTGACCTTTCACCTTCCTTTTCCCTTATTTTCCATTATTTTCATAAATAAAATGCCAATAAATGTCTCATGCCTTTAAGAAACCTTTGCCCTTTCCTTTACCAATTTCCATAGCCATTAATTAATCACAAGTGATCCCCATCACTATTGTTTTGCCCAAAATTTATCTTGGAATACATGTCCCATGACCTTGGTTATTATTTTTCCTTTATTAACTTTATTACATGGATTTTGAACAGGGTTGTTATAGAACCCTCCCCCTTGTTGGAACATTGTCGTCAGTGTTCAATGAAACCTAGAACCCAATTAGACTGCTAAAAGAAAAACATACTACCCATGGAGCTTTATAAATTAGCTTGTTGGAGTATTTATAATGATCATGCTACTGAGAAACAAACTAACATGAGAAACATAACAACATGACACCCATACCACTTATTGGTGCTTTATAATAGAACTCTTGGCAGTATTTGCATCCATATACATATATACACATGTACCAAAACATCACACCAAAACACATTCCAAAAAAATTCACTCACTGGTGAATATAAAAGGATACATAGCCCACATCTAATAAGCCATCTCTCATGTGGCTTCATCAGGGCCAAAGTGCTTCCATTGAACTTTAACCTTCTCTATTGCTCAGTTCCGAAGCATGACCATATTTCTCTGCAAAAGGCACTGATGTTCTGGATGGAATTATCTCTCTGGCTCCACCTACAGTATAGACTAGTCAATCAAATGATCAACATCTTTCACATAATTCTTCAGAAATGACACATGGAAAACATAATAGAATTTCGTTGTCATTCGCAGTGCAAGTCGATAAGCAGCTAGTCCAATCATCTCAAGAATATTGAAAGGTCCAAAAAACCTAAGTGCCATCTTGGTATGCAATCCAATCCTCAAGGAACTCTTCTTGGGCTTGATGCACAAGTACACCTATTCCCCAACCTGAAATTCCTTAAACATCTTGTTCTAATCTGCATAACTTTTCTGTTTTTCCTCTGCTTCCTTCAGGTTATTCTTGATTACTTGCATTTCATGTTCCATCTCTGCCAACATGTCTTGTCCTATCAACATCCTATTAATTGGATCACTCTAACTGATGTGAGTATTACAACTCCACCCAGATAGTGCCTCAAATTGACTCATCCTTAGTGACTCCTAATACCCATTTTTGTAAGAAAACTCAACAAGTGTAAGATACTCTTCCCATCTCCATTGTTGATGCATCACATACATCCTCAACATGTCCTCCAATATCCTATTGACCCTCTCTTTCTGTCCATCTATCTGCATATGATAGGTTGTACTAAAGGCCAATTTTGTACCCAAACCTGAAAATAACTTCTTCCATAATCTAGAAGTGAACTTGGCATCCCTGTCTGACACAATCTTCTTGGGACACCATGCAGCCTCACTATATTTCTATTGAATACTTGTGCTACATCATTAGCTAAATAAGTAGACTTCACTGGAATGAAGTGAGCTACCTTTGTCAACCTGTCAACCACAACCATGATGGAATCATGCTGTCTAGATGTCCTCAGCAAACCTGTGAATAAATCCATGGAAATGACCTACCATTTCCTCTCTGGAATCAGAAGCGATTGTACTAGACCACCTAGATGCTTACATTTTTACTTTACCTATTGGTATTCCAAACATCTAGCCATAAAGTTTTCCACTTCCTTCTTCAGATTCAGCCAATAATAAAAATTCTTCATAACTGTCAATGTTTTTTGATATCCTAGGTGACCTGAATATGGGTTAACATGAAATTCCCTCAAGATAATATTCTTGAGATCACTATTGTTTGATACATATATCTTTTCCCTAAATCTGACCAAGCCATCTGCTATGAGATGATAGTCCACATCCTAGTCACCTGTACCCTGTTGTAACCTGTGCATAAGATCCCTATACCTATCATCCTATCGTCCTGCTTGCAAGACCCAATCCTGTAAATCTATCCTATAAGAGCTCATAGCTACTACATGATTTACCTATACTCTCCTTATAAGAGCATATGCAAGCCTGTTTTCTTTCCCCTTGATGTACTTGATCTCAAAGTCGAACTCACCAATCATGGCCAACTATCAAGCTTGCCTCACATTCAGATTCGGTTGGTCAAACAAGTATCTCAATCCACTGTGATCACTCATCAATACAAACCTCCAGCCATGAAGATAGTGCCTCCACATCTTCAAATAATGGATGATCACTACCAACTCAGAATCATGTGTTGGATAATTCTTCTTGTGCTCATTCATTTTCCTTAATTCATAGGATACTACTTGTCCTTCCCGCATAAGGACTCCACCAATTCCTCTCTTGCAAGCATTTGTACATACCAAAAACTCTTTTTCTGGATCTAACATCTTTAAAACTAGAGCATTTGTCAACAACTACTTCAACTGCTCAAAATGGATGCACATTCCTCTGTCCATTCGAATTTCTTACCTTTCCTTTGCAACGATGTAATAGGATAAGAAATATATGATAAGTTCCTGATGAATCTCCTATAATAACATGCTAATCCCATGAATGATATTACCTCATCCACATTTCTAGGAGTTTCCCACTCCTTGCTAGCCATTATCATTTCTAGATCCACTGTTATGCCTTCCTTCGAAACCACATGTCCCAAGTATGTACCTATGTTTGAAAGAAACTGCATTTACTGAGCTTTACATACAATTAATTCTCTCTCAGCAATCTCAATACTACTGCTAAATGTTTGGCATGTTCTTCCTCATTCTTAGAATATACCAATATATCATCAATGGATATTGTTGTCACACAAAATGTTTAGGTACCATGAAAATGCTCAGAGTAAGGGTTGTCACTCTAATCCTTGCTGAATCTATTTAGACTCTCTCCTATACGAGTCAAGGGGGGTAGTCCTTAGGGTAAATGAATGAGGGTATCCTTTGAAACACAGGCTCTAGGAGACTTAAAAGATGAACAACTTGATGAATGTAGAACAAGTCCTGCTTAATTGAGATGGATGGATAAAAAATTTAACACAAATAAGACACAAACACAAGATAGAAATGATTTTAGACCAGTGAATTATATTCAACTAACCATAGACTAAATGAAAACAAGTTATCCAAATACATTTATAAATGTGGCAAAAGTGACGATCATGAACGATTAAAAGTAAGCGGCCAAAACTATCTCATGCAAGATTTTCTAGAAATTAAATCCTATGAAGAATTATGAAATTTAAATGCTAAGAAATGATTCCAGATTTAAAATGATTTTCATTAATAACCCAAATCTAGAATTTATCTTTCTCCTTTAGTCAATATGATTTTAAAACATTAATCACACTTGAGAATAGAGAAATCACCACCACAAATATTAAAATTTTACACTTGACACACAAAAGGACACCAAGGAAATTTAGTTTAGAATTTTAATTATCCCTTAGGTAAGTTAAATGTGCTAAGCTTATGAAGCAAATTTAATATGGCAATTAATTTTTTTAATGTGACCAAACAAATAAAAAAGTCAAAAGTACTTAATTAAATTTAAATTTTTATGGGCCATAGGCAACATAAAAATTAAAAAAATTTAAATGTGAGGGCTTAAGTTCCTTTTGATTTATTTCATTAACAATCAAAGTCACCAAAAAAAAATTGAATTTTTTTAATTTTTTAGATTTTAAATATTTTTATGAATGAAATAAAAAATCAAAATAAAAAAAACAAAACACAAATTCATAAAAAAAAAAATGAAAAAAAAATATAAAACAAAAAAAGGAAAAAATCAAATCAAATCAAAATAAAAAGCAAATCGAAATATCTAACTAAACTATCCTAACCTAAATAAAAATAAAAAAAAGTGAAACCTAAACCTACTACATACACATAATACAAATGAAAAAAAAAAAAAGTCGAAATTGTTTGTGTATCAAATTTTGGTTGCAGGTTTGGCGATGGAAGGGAGGAATGACGATAGAGAACGAAGGAAAGGGGGTTGAGGGAGCTGCGGCAGGTACTTGATGGAGGAAGGTGGAAACATCAGACAATGTGGAGGGATAAATGAAGCCGAGCAAAATAGCGAGCTCAGGAAGAGATGGAGAGGGATGAACGCAGGTTCAGGGAATGCAGGCTTAATGGAGGAGAAGGTGTAGTAGCTTGCAGATGGGATAAAGGGCAACAAAATGAATCTGGGATTAAATGAATGAATAAGTGGAGTAACCACCCAAACAGGAAATCAACCAGAATGTTTAGGTGAAAAAAGGTGAAGATGAAAGGATTAGATGAGAGAGATTACGAGAATTAGGATGGTGGGAAATGAAGAGATGAAATGATGCCATAAAAATGAGATTAAATGCCATAAAGCCAAGGTCCAATAAATTGGTCCTTGGTGGAAATTCCAAGAAGTGTTGGTTTTGCTGGCTCAAATGAGAGATGAGAAATGAGATGAATGATGAGGAAATGTCATTGAAACTCTAAGAATAAAATATTCCTAGCAATGGCTCCAAAAAATGTTGTCACACAAAGTGTCTAGGCATCGCGACAACACTCAGAGTAAGGGCAGTCACTCTAATCCTTACTCACTCCATTTAGACTCTCTCCTAGACAAGTCAAGGGAGATAGTCCCTAAGGTGAATGGATGAAGATAGTGTGTGGAACACGGGCTCTAGGGGATTTTAAGGATGAACAAATCGATGAATTTAGACCAATTCTTGGTCAATTGAGATGGATAGATTAAAATAAGACACAACCACAAGATAAAATTGATTATAGACTAGTGCCTTTATATTGAATTAACCATAGACTAAATAAAAACAAGTTATCCAGAGAAAATTTATAAATGTGGCGAAGCGACGATCATGAACAATTAAATGTGAATGCTCAAAATTTTATCATGCAAGAGTTTCTAGAAATTAAATCCCAAATCTAGAAGAATTTATAGTCAATATGATGTTTAAAACAATAATCACACTTGACAATAGAGAAATTAAATTTTTTAATGTGACTGAAAATCAAATCAAAAGGGCTTAGTCAAAATTAAACTTTTATGGGCCCTAGGCCACATAAAAATAACAATTTCTTAAATGTAAAGCTCAAATTCCCCCTTTTGATTTATTTCATTCGTGATTCTAAAGTCACCAAATAATTTTTTATTTTTATTTTTATTTTTTAGATTTTTAATGTTTTTATTTTTATTTTTTAGAATGTTTTTCAAATGCAAAAAAAAAAATTCAAAATCATAATTTAAAGGAAAAAAGTGATAAATATAAAATGTGAAACGAAAATAAAATAAAATAAAATAAATAAATAAATAAAAAGAAAAAATCGAAAAACAACAACCAAAACAAATAAAATCAAAATTTTAAAATGAATCTAACCAAAGTTTAGTTAAAAAAAATTGGATCTTTTATAAAAAAAAAGGACTAACCCTAATGTGAAGACAAAAAAAATGAAATCAAATTGTTTTGAAGTGTTTGTGTATGAAGGTGTGTCGACGGAAAGAGCTTTGAGATCGAGTGAGATTGCATGTTTGCGATGGACGATAGAGATGACGAGAACGCTAGGGAGAGGGTTTTCGAAGAGGTAGTGGGCAGTAAATGGAGACAACGGAAGGGAGGGAGGAGTTTGTATGCAGGTCAATGGAGGAAAATAAGGACGCATGGAGGAGAGAGGGCAGCATTGGAGACTCGAGGAAGAGGAGCAATGACAGGGATTCTTTGCAGGTGGAATAGAGGGGAGAAAGGGAGAATGCAATAGAGAGGAATGAAGGGATGCCAGGGGAAAAGAAGGACAACGTGAAGGGTTTGCAGATTCAAAGGAGTAAGAGGATAACGAAGGGAAACAATGATGTTTAGGTAGAGAAAAAGATATGGCAGCAATGGAAAAAGACGACGTTTTATCGGTTGAAGGAGCTACAACAGTGCAATAGAAAACACAGAAGAGGGAGTATGCTATGGATGCAAGGTTATGGTAGAAAATGGAAAAACACAGAGATGAGGAGAAACCCAAAAACGTAGACAGAGAGAAACCCACGTAGAAGAGGGAGAAGGAGAAGAAAAAAATCAAAATTTTCCAGAGAATGGAAAAATGCAATAGAAAATGGTAGCCCAAAAACCTAAAACGTTTCCAGAAATTTTTAATTAAAATGATATATTCCTGCTATTTTATTTCAGGAAACTTATGAAATCCTCAGAAAAATTGAAACCCTTCAGATTGTAAAATATTTTGAATAATGTCCCTGCAAAATGGTATTGATGCTAGTTCTTACCATTCAGGGCCTAGATATGGTTTCAAATCAAACTTCTCTTTAATATCTGCAACCTATACCTAAAAACAAAAACACCTAGAACCCAGATATAAAAAATATAAATAAAACCCTAGAAACCCAAGTCAAAAAACCAAAATTAAATTACAGACCTATGCACAATAATGGTAGATCTACTAGATCTGAGGAGTATGAGTCCAATTTTGCTCCTAGATCTGATAATCTAAGTCTCTCAACGATAAGATCTATCAATTTTCCACACAATTTTTTTTTTTTTTTTTTAATTTAAAGGAGGTGCTTAACTCAAAACCCTTCGTATATCACCACTAAAATATTATGATAAGCCAAGAGCTAATTTAGCTGGGCTCTTTAGAAAACACAGATAGGGAGTTGGCTGGTCCAACTAAAAACTTCCTGTTGGCATTATGATACATGTGTTGTACTTGATGGAAACCCACTTGTAGCATAACAACTCACTTGTATATGGTAACTAGATGAATCTACGTAACTAGATGAATCTACATAAGAGATATCAAATGTGATAGAATGCATGGCAATTGTGTTTACAGATGTGACAAAATGCAGGGAAGTTCAAAGGAATCAGTTCAAAAGTAATGTACAATGGAAAATCGAATTATAATGAGTCTATTCAGAGGGAACAAAGTAATGGTACAAAAGAATAGGGTGAAGGGACAAAGGACTACAGACCATAATCAATAAGTTGAATAAAAAGGACATTTCCAGGTATGCTAAGTTGTATACGTGGGTTCACTGTACAAAAAGAGCGTGTACACACGGGCTCACTATACAAAAAGAGCATGTACATGCGGGTTCACTGTACAAAAAGGGCATATACGTATGCACACACTTTCATAGAAGAAAAACCACGTATGGGATGAAAAATTAAGGAAATTGAGGTGAAAGTATACCAAGGGTCAATACCATGGTATTAGCCCACAATATTGAGCGGGGTAATGGTTAGTTGATCTCATCTAAGAATACGACAGGCTCTAAGTGTTGTTTTCATATGAGGTATTGAGAAAGGCTAAAAATATATAAGGAGGAGAAGATCAAAGGGCTAAGTGTAGAAGTAATGAATATCTTATGAAGTGTTAGATCAAAAGAAAATATGCATGTTATGGGTTTTTGATGCTTTGCTTGATCTAAACTAGGTATGCACCTAAGTGTTTGATGATGGATGAGATCTAATGATGGATCATGATCATAATGACTTATCATTATGTGATTTGATAGTGGATAAGATAGATCTGATTGCTAATGCATGTTTTATCCTATGTGATGATCTGGGTATGTCTGAAGTCTGGAATTGCAAAAAAGTTATAAGTAAGTATTTGCAGATCTATATGCTGGTTTGCTTTGGTGAAGGTGCATATACATGCTGGTTCGACTCTTCCAAGTAACATATGCAAAAGAAAAGTTTAATGTTTAGGGATGACTGATCTATTAGATCAATGTTGTTGTTTGACTATTGTCTGTCAATGAAGTCTTCTTAGATCTAAAAGTAAAACTGAATGCATAAAGAGTTTCTGCCTGATTGACTAATTGATTGAGAAAGAAGGGTGATCCTTGCTACTATCTGTTTAGAACTTTGTAAATTGACAGCAGATCCTCATAATGTCACTGACTGGTACAATTTGTGGTTTAGAGGTTTCATGATTCAGTATCTTTAGAGGTATACGCAGGTTGGGCTAAAGGAAATTGGTATACACGCAAGTTGGCTTCATTGAAGGAGCATATATAGTATGACACATGATTTTTGAGGTTACAATTGGTTCTGGATTTTGATGCAGTGTTCTGGGTTCAAATCTGTGTATTGGTTACAATGATCTCTCTGTTCCAGTTGATTGGTTGAATTTGATTAAGTTTGAATGAATACTTGATTAAGTTGTGTCAGAGGTTCAATGATTGTTTGATTTAGTATGTTAGAGGTTTCAATGATTTATTGATTCAGCTATGGTTGATTCAGAGATTGATGAGTGGTTTTAGTTATGTTAGATATTGATGATTGAGTTTCAGTGATTGGTTTTGATGGTTGTATTGCAGTGGTGATTGATTTTGAGCTTAAATGTTACAACTAGGCCTCTACACACTCAACTTTAGAGCCTTCTCCTACTCTACGACCCAAATACTTGACCTTACACTTCAGATATTACTCTATGCTTCTATTCCATCATCATCCAATACATTGTTCTATATCTTAGAGCCTCAGTCTATTTATACAATCCCATGGTCCGTGGACCATGGGTAGATCTCTATAGCTGACATTACATTACAAAATTAAGGGCAAAAAACATATGAATCATTTACAACTTTGTGGTCTGTGCCCACAAAATGCGGAGCCTTTACATCGGATTTACAAATTTTTACAAAAATCTGGGCTCTAAGCCTAAAAATATTTCGTGGGGTATCCCATGCCCAACATGCCCCCAACACAAACATCGTGACTTGCCCTCGAGTCACTCTGTCGGTGTGAAGATCTTTGCGCGCAGACCTCCCAACTCTACCTAGACTACTACAAGATCGACAACACACTGAGCGGCTGCCTGCTACACTTCCTGGACGCATTATTTAGAAACCGCTGCGGCTGAACTACTTCCCTGAACCTGTTCCTGTGTGCCCTAAATTTGCACAATATTTGCTTCAATAGAGGCTGTAATTATGAATGCCTCATCAATCCATGGTTGTACGCATGCCTTCAAAACAACTTCCTTGTGTCGAGTAGCATCCACCCTCTCCTTGAGCGCTTTTTCCTGCTGTATCCGTGCGAGCCTTTGTGTAAGCGCAACCATCTGCACGGTCCCTTTTATCTCATCATATTTCCGCTGTAGCTCGCGCACCTCTATTTCTAAGCACTGTATGTTTGGGTCCTCTTGTAGAGTGGTGAGAACCTCAAATGACTCTTCAAATAGCCTGGTGCAGTCTTTCACTGTGATGTTGACCTCTGCTATGGCTGTTGTAATCGCGTTGGGATGTTGTTCCTTAACCTCTGGTGGCATTGAAGGTTGTGCCTTCAATTGTAGCTCGACTATATAAACGTTCAACACCAGTTGAACCTTGGCCATCTCTTCCTTAGCCTCACACATCCCTGCTGCTAGTTTTTGATGTGCACCTCCGCTGCTTCCTCTGCTTGGATGGCCAGCTCCAAGACCATTTGGTAGGATTCATTAAACACTTGGACAATCTGTCAGTTCTGCACCACTACCTCATCATGTTGTAGGCTCAACTGTTCAATTTTGATGCACTGCTCGCTCATGACCTGGAGTGCGCGACCCTCCCTAGCTCGCAGTTCTGCAATAACTCCGTCCGGCAAAACTTAGAGCATCTCCTGAGGGAGCGCAACCATTTTTATCCTGATCCCCTTTAATCCATTAATCATAAGCTTGTCAACCTCATTTTCTGTCATGAGTGCTCCCTTTGGCAGCACTATGGTGTTGGTCATGTGGGTGCGCAACATTTCCTCAGTCGCTGTCGTGCCTAGTGCGAGGCTGGTTGACACAGTACCAGCTTGTGGAGTGCGCATATACAACTCCTATATCTACACACGGAGGGCCCCCAACATCATCTCGTGTTCCTCCACAAAAAACTGTGTTATCACTGTAAAAGTTTTTAAAATTTTGGATGGCCTGCATGGTTCCAAAGTTTTTATGTTAGAACATGGTCAAGTCATTTTTATGTTTTTAGAGTCTAAGTCATAGGGTTAGAGTCTCATTTCCATCATCAAATAAAGTCCAAAAACCTTGTTTGGCCCCTTGTGAATCCCATGTCATGTTTAAAGTTTCATGTGTTTGGTAATTTCAAACTTTTGAACGCGCTACGAAACTGTCTAGGCATTTTCATAGGCCAAAGTCCTGAAATTACACTACGTATGCTACGAAATTGGGAATTTGTAGTGAAAAACTCCCAATTTTCGCTCGATGCGCTATGAAATTGAGGATTCATGTTAAATCTTGTCGAACGGTCAAATCCCCTAGAATCTGTTAGATTTTCATCACTAGATGTCAGTCCATGAACCTTACCACTCACATGCAACCATTCTTATCCATCATTAGATTCGTTAGGGGTCATTTGTTTGCACTCATTTCAAATTTCAAAAAAGAGGAAAGGGTTAGCTAATCCTGGTCATATCCATGTCGATCTTGGCCATATTCATGCAAGAGACACTTGTTGTTGTTCTTAAGTTCGAAGAAAACAAGCCCAAGGTGAGCAAAGACCAGAATTCTTCCGCAGGTTTCTAGCGAGGCAGCTCTTCATCAAATTCAAGTGGGTAGCTCTTCATCAAATTCAAGTGAGGTAGCTCTTCAATTAAGCAAGACATTTTCTTCTAGGTTGTTCTATCTGCAAGGATTTCAAAGAAGATATGTCGGAAGAAAGAAAGAATCACAGGTCAGGTTGATGTCTGAGAACTAAACCTGAAGGCTTAGATGCTCTCACAAAGGATAAATCAGTGGAAGAAGCTTTCAAAAAAGTAGGTTGCTGGAGGGTTATGGACATCACCCAGGTTGAAGTTAAGGAGTTGCAATTATCAAGAATCGACTTTATTTCCTAGTTTAAGTTGTTACTATCATAATAAGGAGTTGTACTCCTAATTGTATTAGGACTCTAAAACTATTAGATAACTGCTACTTGTAATTAATAGTTTTTTTTAGGAATGAATAGGTGTCAAGATAGGAAATTCGAGTTCCTCTCATGTTGGATCAGAGGAATCCAAGATTGTAATGAAAAATCTATAAAGGACAAGAGGTGGAATGCCTCAAGGTTGGCATTATTCAAAAGAAACAAGCACAATGTGTTGTTGTAGTAGACTATATGTTTTTATGTTAATACAGAGATTTTGGCTACACTACTCAAGATATAGAGAGAGTTTTAATGTTTGATTTTCTCATGGCCTTTTTCATCTACTTACTTGCAGTGGCATGAACACATGTTACTTAGAATTCATTGATAATGCTCTAACTTCCTTCATGTGTTTATAAACTGTGTTCTTTTCATTATGACTCTATTTTGCTAATACATTAAGACTCTTTATGCCCTGATTTCCATGTTAAGCTAATCTTGTTGTGATACTGAAACATATTCTGACTCCATAAGCCCAATGGATGTTTATTAATTGTGTTCAACCATTTATACTTTTTCACTTTCTTTTTCCATAGAGTTAACCATCTAATCTTTAAACTAAAATCTTTAACCTAGTGAGAGAGCCCTCTCAGGTTGAGGAGGCTAAGCCTCAGCCAAAAGTTTGGTTTGAAATAGTTACTCAAAGTCTTCCTGATCAGCAGCCTATCAGGGTTGGGTTTTGTGATAACAAACTGGAGGGCCTCCATGGTGATGTCCCTCACCATTTCCCTAATGTCATGTAGATCCCCCTCAGTGAGGGTGAGCAGGTCGAAAGAAGTCTTTGAGGCCTTCGACTTCTTCCGCGGCCCCACCTACTCTCTTGGGCACTGTCATTTCAACTATGTCAACACTGTCTACGGGTCCACGCCACCTTCCTTTGGATTTGTTTCATGTTCAGGAAAAGGTGAATTTTGTCCTTTGCACTCCTTCCCTGCTACCTTCTGCTGTTGTTCTGCCTCCTTCACATCATTGTGCACCTCCTATGCCTTGGTTGCTGTTGCTTCATTCCTTCACTTTTCTACCAACTGCACCATCCACAGTTTTCTCTCCTTTTTCCTCTGTGCAGTGGACTTCTCTGCTTCCGCTGCGGAGCTAGCTAGGGTGTGCCACTTTCGTGGCCACGATTCAAGGATAGAAAATATGACATCGTTCATCGCCAAATAAGGTAGCTCCTTCCATTCCTTCACGGTGTCCTTCCTCACCCTAATGTACACGTGATGAAAGTTGCCTTGAACTCTGTGAAGCTCTGCAGACTATTATAGATCGTGGGTCATAACCGTGGCTTGCGGTTAATCCCCATTCTAATGTTCATCTCCATGAACACCTAGAATATTTTGCTGTCTCTGATTCTCTACACATCTCTAGTTTCTCACAGTGAAGCATACTTCTCTGCCTCTGGAAGATCCTGCAAAATCTTTGGGAGCTGGTTGTCCTCATGCAATTCCCAACCCACCAACACTATGGATAATAGAAGCCATGCATAGTGGAAAGTCTTCCCTTACTCCTATGCCTCGCGGCAGTTCTCTAGGAACTCTCTACACAAGTAACCCACCCAATTAAACTGGACCTCTTCTATGCATTGCATAGAAAGTGCAACCACCAGTGCAAGCACCTCATCTGTGTGGCACTTCCACATAACCTTCCCAGCCAGTATCTATGTCACGACTTTGACCGCTACGTTGTTGATGCTGGAAATCGTGTACCCTCTTTTCTTCTTCTCTAGCTTGAATTTCTTCTTCATGGCCTCTGTGATGGCCAAATCGTCACTCTTAACCTCTAAGATATTTGTTGGGTCCTCACCTTTGCAAGGGAGCTAGGTAATTTTGTGAATTAGATGATCCATGATGGGGATGGGCTCCTCCAACCACAAACACCCATCATGCACCAGGCAGAGCAGCTGCTTGATGATGAAAATAGTCACTAGGGCATGTTGGTAATGCGACACCCAGAGTAAGTTTAATATTCCTTCCTTCTCCACACCTCGCAACCATTGGTGTGGCTCCAACTCTATAACTCCCGGCAGTGTGTTTTTCTTTTGGTGCATGAGCTACGTGATTACCAAATGTGGTAATTTCTCATGGCCTGTGAGATCCCAGTCTTCAAATTTTAGAACCTGCACTCGCCCCAAGTGCGCTCCATAAAAAATTATGTCGTGGGGGAGCAGCGGAGTCTGCAGAGAGATTTTGCTCTCATCTAGGTCTTTGGGCACCCTTGATTTTCCCTTCCGCGGAGGAACATATGTGGGCAGCTTGTTCAAGGGGTCTGCACCCTAGGTTTCCACCTCCATCTCTACATCCTCCTCCTCTTCTACCAGGATTTCTTCAAAGTCTTCCTCCTCCTCATCAGCTTCCAAGTTGATAGGATTCCCTTTTTCTTCCATAGTAAGCCTCATTCTTAGCATGTTTCTAGGGGACATGAGCACTGGTACCATATGTTTCTTGTCTTTCTTGGGTCTCGGCGTGTGTACTGATTTAGGATTTCTGCAACTATCCCAACACTTTCTGGGGCTTCTCCTACCATTATGGCCTACACGGTCTCCTCAACGGTCATTTCTTTGGTGTCCATGGCTTCCACAGGTGCTACCATACTACTATTCCACAATTCTCTCAATAGCTCGGGTAAGTGCTTAAACAATGCCTTCAACTTCAAAAGATCAAAAAAATCTAGGTTCATGAATTTTTGGGCATGTAACAACTCAATTCTCAAATGGATAAGTGTTGTTTGTTGGGAATCCCTTTGCAATTTATATCACCTTTTGAATTTTAATTCAATCGTCCCCCCCCTTTTTTGGTCCATTAATGCTCCCTTGGTGGCATATTTTCCCAAATATAGCCCATAAAGTTCACCTTAAATGCCTGTCACCCGCTCCATGACTGTAATGGTCACTTTCGAGCAAACCTGTGCGACAGCACAGCTACCCTTGTGTTGTCGTGGAGCCTGTGACACTTCGCTACTACGCACAGTCCTGTCATTGCGCAGCTCTTGAACATAGTAGTTTATAGTCCCATGCCTCCTTTTACTTGCTTAGAGTGCTAAGATTGCACTTCTGCTGGCTAGTCGGATGGCTGGGCCACCAATGTATTCCTTCAAATGGATTCCATTGACTTTTCCGGGGAAGATTTCTCCATTTAACTTTTCCAACTGCACCGCGCCACCATCTGTGATCTCCTTAATAACATACGGTCCCATCCAATGCATTATGAGCTTCCCTGGGAATTTATCAAACTTGCTATTGTAAAATAATACCAAATCATTTGCCTTGAAGGTACGCAACTTAATATGTCGATCGTGCCAGGCCTTTTCGTGCTGCTTTTGCACCTGCTGGTGGAATCCAGCCAAAAACCCTTCTTCTTCGAACTCCTCCAACTACGCGAGCCTCTCCTCTAAGGCTCCTCGATCTGTCATACCTGTGAGTGCCGCTATGCGCAAACTAGGCACGATGTATTCCATAGGAACTACAGCTTCTACTCCATAGTCACGCCGAAAATGTGTCTGTCCTGTCAGTTTCTTACATGTCGTCCTATAAGCCCATAATACTACGGGTATGCGTAGGTCCCAATCACTTTGTTGTGCATTACATACCTTGGTCAGTGCATTATAGACCTTGTTGAATGCTTCTGCATGGATAACCTTCTACATGATTGTCCTTCTTACATAATGTCTTTCTAACATTAACATCCATTTGCACATTTGTCCCCCCAACACATACTTATTGACCATATCTTTCAACACGAATTTCATGTGCATCTGTGCAGGTTGTTTTCCATATGCCTGCATCCACCTGACTAGACTTGCGCGTGGATCATTTCATCCATTGTATTTGTCTATCAATCGTACCCTAGGCTTCCCAAATGGTGTTCGCATCATCCTTCTACATTCACGCAAGTTTTCAAGGCTCCTTTTGTGTGTACCCCACCACCTCATGGGCGTAGTGTGTAGTACCCAATTCAAGGCCTGGAAGCATTGATTTTCTAGCACCTCCCTTTCAAATCTATCCAAGATGGTATCTACCTCACTTAACCCATCATAATTAGGTAGATCTCTTACTTCTATTGACATGAAATGCAATGATCTTGTCATCATATACAATTAAGGGTGGTTACCTTGTGTAACCAGTTCTGCCAATGCTCTATCTCCTCATCAGAATCTGAAGTATAGGAGCTTTCGTGCTCCCATGAAATCCACCCATCCATGGTGAGATTTACCCAATCTTTCTCTCGCACTGTTATCTTGTCATTGCAATCCAAATCATCATCACTTTCATAGTCATGCATCAGCTCTGTATAGCACGATCCTTCAACAAGGTCCAGGGGTATAACTACGCATAGAGACTTCTTCTCAAAAATTGTCTTGCACTTTTTCAGATTAATCACCCTATTCATGTCAGTGGCCCAATCAATTCCTAAGAGCGTGGGGTAGGGATTATTGTCATCAACAATCTATATCACTTCAAATTTTGCTAGCTTTCTTGCTCCCTCAATATCCGTAGTGATTCCCTGCAATCACCCCATTGGTATCATCTTCTGCTGGTTCGCCATTCATAGTTGAATAGGAGACCATTGTAGCATAGGTCTCCCCATTCGTTCCCATGTCTACTTCAAAAAAACATTCAAATCCGATCCTAAATCCAGAATTAATTGATCCATCTCATATTCTCCAATTTGCGCAGTTAACCACATTTCTCTTCCCGTCCTTTTCTTATGCTTTCCAATATTTCTGACCACACACAGTTCTCCTGGCGTGGTCCCAGTGCATCTGTTAATGAGTTCCTACAATCTATTTATAGCTTTACTGTCACGCAGTAACTTCATCCATGTTTCCAAGAACATTGTCAGCATAGATGGGTCCATCTTTGGCTCTAGTTTATCTTTGCTTCCTGAAGTGGAGGCCTCAGCGAAGCTCTTCTTGGCATCCATGAAGGTTTCCCAAGTGCACTCCAAATCAAACTCCGCTTCTTTCGCCAGAGCTTTGTGAACCTAAGTACTATCTTCTGGCTATTTTCCCTTGTCATAGCCCATCATGATTCCACTTTGGAGCACAATGTTCACATTTGGATCCTCCTCGTGCGGCTCAAACCTCATGATATGCAGGTTCTGAGTCGGGGGAGGTGGTAGTGTTCCTTTGTCGTGTATCCTAGCTAATAGCGTAGGACAATCTTCCGTCTCATGGTGAAACAAGGTGAAATATAAACACAACGATAGTGTCAGATACATACAATGGCAGGAATAATGTCCTGTCCCTTCGTAATTGTAGCATATCAGCTGACTACGACATCTTCCAGATCCTCCTCTACCTCAGCCTCGTCCGCGCCCCTGAAATCCAGTTCACGCAACTCTTGCATTCTGGTCTAGGGGCTGCGATTTGGCTTGAAATTTGTAGGTAGGAGTTCTATCCATTATCAACTCATAGCTTCTACAAGTGTGCTCATCATGTCCCACTAACCTACAAAAGTTATAGAACAATTGCTGCGAATTTTGTGTATACTTTTGTAACAAATGGCAGTTGTCCGTAGCATGTTTTCCACCTATTTGACAAATCACGCACCACAAACCAAGCACTACGCGAGGTCCTTCTTGCGCTTATGGCCTTAATGACATCAGTCCTCCTCATGCAAGGTAATTCATGAAAATCAAGTAGTGGTCCTTGTCATGACCTTGACCTTTGCATTTTACGCACCACACCTCTTCGCGCACTTTTGGTCGAGTTGTCCTGTCCTATTTCAGAATCTGCATCTCTAGGCATAAATTCTTAAGCTGCACGTGGATCTACTGAACTCCCAAGTTAGGATCCTACATCGGGGTCTCATGCAGCCTCATCACAATCTCTAAGGCCTCTGCCTAAGTAGTTAACTCCTGTTGTGATAGTGCACTCCTCAGATGTGGTGTTAGTGACACTACAAACCATTCGCGATGTTGTCCATCTATCAGATTCATATTAGCTTCGCGAATTATGCATTTCAATCTCTAATCCGACTCCCAAGGAGTCTTTCTTGGTAGCATCATGATTTATTTGAATCCAATGATCGATTGTGCTTCAGAATTCAACCTACTAAATTCTCTGTTTAGCGCTGGTTGGATATCTGCAATTCCCTCATTTGGATTATAATTGGCATGCTTAATATACCAAGTCAGCGTGCGGTCCTGCAGGGTGCTAACTAGTGTCACTTTCTTTATATTATCATCTGTAACTCCTTGTGCCTTTCATACAGCTCTTACAACGAACCAAAATTGGTCTGGATCCTCATTTCCCAATCCCTTCAACATAGAAAACTTTAACGTGCTTGCCATATTGAATTGCAGTGGTGGTGGAGGTGGTATGGGTGAAGATGGAGATGATGGTGGTGAAGCTGGTGGTGGTGTGGGTGGGTATGGTATTCACGGAATTATTTGCCTTATCAGATGGATCGCACTTCGCGACGAGACCTTAGCAAGTCCTTCCTTGTCACCCCGTGGAGGTAAAATCAAGGGGCTATTTTCTGGTCCCTTACTTCCTTCGTTCTTATAAGTTTTTCCACTTCACGTAACCTCGAACATCAAGGTAATTGCATAACCCTCTTTTCACACAATAAATTTTAATCCAAGTATTCAGAGACTTTTCGTACTTACCTCGCATTCCTTTGAGACATTGTTGCTCTGCCTCACTGTAGCTAACTGAGGTGTCGACCGCGAACTCAGTAATGAATCCCTATATAATCCAATCAGCCCAATGTTTAATGGTGCATGCGATCTTATCCTTAGATGTTTCCAACCTGCGCACTAACTCTGGGGTCCACACAATAGGACCGTTAAGTTTCCACCTTCCTTGGCTATTTGCTAGCTTCGCGATCCACTCGTACAACTCAATAGGGCAAGACGCCAAGAAGATTTCATGGATCGCTGTGTATAGGTAGCAGTTTAACCACTCTTCTTTTGTTAGTCGTGAGTTCCTGTTCTCCTGTGCCGCGAACTCGTGAATTCTTCTGTCCAACCAACCTTCAATTTCATTGTTAGTTGGGTTCCAGTGATATGACATCAGGCATCTCTTATGCAGATTCCCGTCTCGGCAATGAAACCATTTGTTTGCTTGATGGGGCTTGACCCAAGTTCGAAATTAATTATCCAAACAAATCCCTACACTACTGGCCCTTTCGGCATCAACCCGTGGAGTGCGGATTGAAGTCTCACTCGAAGCAGTATGGGGGATGCTGGAACCAAGTTTCCACACCCTCAATATTTTTAAGGTGTTGATTTAGTCAAATTGTGCCTGCCTTTGCGCAGGTCACTTCACACATTGTTCTGACTTATGATACCTTCGCGATCTGTTATAATTGTCCTTCGTGTAGCCCTAACCAGGGGCTAAGGTGATTTCACGTTGCTATGACAACGATCTACACTATCCCCCCAAGTTACACCGCGTATCTTACTTATCCTCTTATAGATGTTAGTCAACTTTGCGTAAACATATACTTTAACTCACATTCACTTAATCTACACAGTTATATATGTTTGCGCATCATATAAACAACATAAATGCAATTTATACCCAATATATTCGATGCAAAAAATAGGAAATAAATACACATAATTGATGTAAAACTTCTCTTTATTAATGCTTCAACAGTTACAGATTCGACTCGCCCGGCGTACTCAGCTATAGGTGTCTGCGCACTCAGCTGCAGATTACTAGTCCTTTTCAGACTCAGCTGTAGAGCCTTCTCCTACTTTACGACTCAAAGACTCGACCTTACAATTTAGATCTTCCTCTATGCTTCTATTCCATGATCCTTTAATTGATTGCTCTACAGCTTAGAGCCTCGCTCTATTTATACAATCCCATGGTCCGCGGACCAAGGGTAGATCTCTATAGTTGACATAACATTACAAAATTAAGGGTAGATAACCCTATGACTCATTTACAAGCTACGTGCTCCCCACCCATAAAATGCGGAGCTTTTACATCGAAGTTACAATTTGTGACCAAAATTTGGGCTCTAAGCCCCAAACATTTCCTTGGGGGATCCCGCACCCAACATCCAATGTGAAAATTTGAAGAAACGTGGCCTTAATATTGTAGTATTGTGTACCAGGAGTATCTAGTGTGAAAATTTATGAAACATGGTCCCTGGAGGATACTGAGGGTTGGAGCCTTTAGTGAGGAAGTTGAAGCTTCCTGCCAGTAGTGGTTGGTGATTTGATCAGGGGGTTGGAGCTCCCTTCTAGTAGAAGCTGGAAAATGAGTGAAGGTTTTAGCCTTCTGTATGTTGAAGCCTATGTACTAGTAAACATATCGGCTAGTACAAGAACTAGGGGGTTGTAGCTCCCTTCCAATAGAATCTGGAGAACGAGAGAAGGTTATCGCCTTCTACAGGTGGGTGCCTGCGTATTTGTATGAGTCTGTACCAGTGCAAGATTGTAAAGAAATTTTCTTATTATGAAAAGAAGACAAAGATGACAATAGCAGGTGGTTTTCACCCACATTGGGTTTCCACCTTAAATCTTAGTGTTCATGTGTGATGGTTTATTTTGTTATTAATGCACATGGCTACTATTTAATGTTTAATAAAGTACTAATGCCCCAATTAAATATTAACATATAATGAATGAACTGAATCATAAGTTCACTGGATATACACTGGTTTCCTTAAGAACAATTGCATGCACACGTGAGTTCCCTTCATTGGAGTAGTGTATATAAATCTATTTATGGAAATGAAAAAGTTATTGATTTTTAAATAATGATTCACCGCACCTTCTCAGTATTGTTTCCAACACTTCCCCTAATTCTCAAGCATCTAAAAATCAAGATTTGCCTGCAAAACTCAATTCAACCATCAAAATAGAGCGAGAAAATAATAATAAAATTTATACAAATAGAAATACCTACTATTACATTCAAAATTTAATTTATTATTTAAACCTCAGCGATTGAGCAAGATACCTGTATTCAAATCACCCTTCAGAAGCTATCATCAATGGCTTTAAATATTTATGCATTAAAATAAAACATCTTACAATATTCCCATGAAGAGTAACACCAATAGAAATTAACCCCAAAGTCTTTCTTTATTATCCATAAAAAGATTACACAAGAGCTTTTTGCTTAGCACACAACTCAGAGATTGCATGGAACGACTAACAAATGACTTCCTATTTAAAGATAAATCCTCAAACGGCTAGTTTGAGTGATCCTCATCAAAGCAATCTTGATCCTTGATGAAGATTAAATTTTCTTTTAATATCATCCATCGAAATATTCAAATATTTTGGGTAAATTCGAAAATTTTAATTAAATGAATTTTAATTAGCTCAAAAATAGAATTTTTGAGTTAATTGCCCCAAAAAATTAACTTTGACTTAATCCACAGGGATCAAAGGTTTAAAATTTGGCAAAATAATTAATTTAACTTAGTCCCAAGACCTTTTAAAATTTAATTCTTAGGACTGAGGAATTTTGCCTTTGGAGAATTTAAATTGACCTAGGACCTAGAATTAATTAAATTTTTGGCTTAGGATTTTAATTAATTTTTGGCCAAAAAATTTAACTAATTAATCTATGAGAAGATAAATTATTTTTCCAACCCTCAATACTTTTTGCATCATGATTTTTATATTTTTTACATTATAAAAGGGGAAACCCATTTGTAATAGACCCTCATATACCACCCAGTTTTGTGACACAAATATAATACAGTAGATTAAGCAATTTGTAATAAAATAAGCTAACCAAAGAGTTAGGATTATTTCCAAATCACTTTTACATAGACTCGATCTAGAACACTAGGACTCGCTTAAGATCATAGCAACAAAATTCATTCCAGCTTTGGGGTAAAATTGGAGGGGAAAACTCTGCCGACCATCCGAGAATGGATTGGTGAGACAAAAAACCTCCCAGAATGGAGATCTTCACTAGAAAGGTAGGCTTACCTAGGTTGTTACATACATGACATGGTTCAGCTAAGATTACTTACATCATATACATTTGTAGAATTGAGACTTCTGTGATTTGTCATGGTTATAAGGAGAGCTTCAGCGTAAATCACATAAGACAGAATTTTGTCATATGTGATTTACGCTGAAGCTCTCCTTATAATCATATACATTCATAATGGGTTTACATTATAACATGATGATCAAGATGATGATGATAGCTAGATGGCATAGACACATCGATCAGGTGCTATCCCTTTTGTGAAAAAATGGGGTGTACTTCTATGGGTCGTTGACACGTAGTGGTAAACATATATAACAAAAGAATTATCCAGATAAGGACACAATACACTATTCATCAAGCAAATAAAAGTAGCTGGAGCATTAGTCAAACCAAATGGAACTACAACAACTCATAATGCCCATACCTAGTGTTGGGAATTGGTCCCCTAGGGTTGATTTTCGGTTAAAAGCCCAAGTTTTGGGGCTAAAGGCCAAAGTTTTGTATAAAGAATGTAAAGTCTCTGCATTTTGTGGTCGCAGAGCATGAAGATGTAAACAGTCAAAAAGGGTTTCCGCCCTTAGTTAGGTAGCTTGTGTCGCCTTTATGAGATCCACCCTTGGTCTGCGGACCATGGGAATGTATAAAAGGGAGTCTTAGAAGAGTCTAAGGTAGTTGAGATCATTTCTTAGGAAGTTTTTGGGAAATTTATTGATGTAATGGGTCTGCGAGAGCTAAGAGTGAATATTCTTAGTGTAGGAAGAGGCTTTGCAGCTAAGTGCGCAGAGGCCTGGGGTAGAAGTCCGCAGCTGAGTGTGTGGACCTCTATAGCTGTGTGCACAAGGAAGTTAGAGTATGTACTTGAGATCTGAACCATCAATAAAGAAAATTATTCTGGAGATATCTGTGTATGAGCTATTTTACTTATGTTTTGAATGTATGTGGTTATGTTATGTTGAATACTAGGTTTATGATTTAATGTTGTATTGATGCGCGAATCTATGTGTTTTACTTTGTCATATGAATGCAAGTAGGAATATATGTTTATGTGAAGATAATCATAATGCATGTTGAAGTTAACCAATACTTAAGCTAATCTGGGTAGACAGAAGTAAGGGTAATCACAGAGGTACACAAGCATCTGAACTGCATGTTTAGGGTATGTGAATGACGATTGGAGACATTCCCGAAGGTCTCAAAGATGAATACGAGAAGTATATCGATAAGCCCTAAGGGACTCATCAGTATGTACAAAGGAAAGGCTCATATATAAAACAAATCACAACTATCTCAAGGTGCAGAAACTTGGTTCTTGCATCCCCCCATACTGCTTCAAGTGAGACTTCAGTCCACGCTCTGCGGATTGATGCCGAAAGGGCCAGTAGTGTAGGGATTTACTTGGCTAATTAACATTGAACCTGGGTCAGGGCCTATCAAGCCAAAAAATGGTTCTGTTGTTGAGACCGAGATCTACATAATGAGATGTGTGATGTTGCATCACTGGAATCCAACTAAGAAGGAGATTGAAGACTGGTTGGATAGAAAGATCCACAAATTCATGGCGTGAGAGAACATGAATCCATGATTGACAAAAGAATAGTGGTTGTGCATATACCTGTACACAAAGATACACGAGATCTTCTTCTGTTCCTTCTCGGTTGAGTTGTATGAGTGGATCGTGAAATTAGCAGATGACCAAGGAAGGTGGAGGCTTGATGGTCCTATAGTCTGGACCCTAGAGTTAGTGTGGAGATTATAAGCCTCTGAAGATAAGATCACGTGCACTATCAATCATTAGCTTGATCATATCATAGGAGGGTTCGTGACAGAGTTCACGATCGATACCTTGGTCAGTTATAGCGAAGCAGAGCGCTGCTTTTTCAAGGGGCTGCGAGGTAAGTATTTAAAATTGTTAAATACCTAGATTAAGATGATCTTGTGTGAAAAGAAAGTTATGCAACTACCTTGATGTTTGGGGCTACAATGAAGTTGAAGGACATTCAAGAACAAGGGGAGAACAAGCCCTGAATAGAGCTCGTTAATTGAACCTCCTCTGAGTGACGACGAGGAAAAGGCACATGCATCTCCACAGAGTGTTGTTCAGTTGATAAAGCAAGGGTTCTCACGAATACCCCATCCACCAACACCACCACCATATTCACCTTCACCGCATACACCTTCACCTAAACCACTATCACCTCCACCACCATTCAATATGGTGAACTCTCTAAAGCTACCTGTGTTCAAGGGCGTGGGAAATGAAGATCTTAACCAGTTTTGGTTCGTCACGAAGGTTGTATGGGAAGCTCAGGGTATCACGGATGATCAAATGAAGAAAGAAACATTGGTTAGTGCTTTGTAGGATCAATCACTAACATGGTACATTAAGTACTACACTAATAACCCAACGTTCATGTTGGCAGATATCCAGACTGCATTGAATAAGGAATTCAGTAGACCAAAGTCTGAAGCACAATCCATTATGGGATTCAAAGAGATCATGATGAAGCCTGGTGAGACACCCTAGGATTTGGATCAAATATTTAAGTGTACAATCTGTGAAGATAACATGAATCTAAGTGATGGGAAACACTGTGAATGGTTTGTGGCTTTGCTCCTACCTCATCTAAGGGTTGCACTATCACTACAAAAGATTGGAACCCAGGTGGAAGCCCTAGAAATTGCGATGAGATTGCAATAAGACACTAATGCAAGATGCTAATATAGGGGTTCAACAAGTTCATGCGCAGTTGTAGAACCTTTTCCTATAAATGCAAAGTCTAAAGAAAGATAGGACAACTCAGCCCGAGGTGCGCGAAGAAGTTTGGTGCCTGTAGTGCAAAAGCTAGGAGCATGACAAGGATCACTATCTAGTTTTCGCATATTATGTTGCAGCAGGGGGACCAATGCCTCTGTGGCCAAAAGCTTGAGCAGGTCAAAGTACAGGGCCCACACTTTGGTGTGTTATCTATCAGGTAGCTCGAAAACATGTGACAGACAATTTTCATTTGCTACAGAAATTCACACAGACACCACAATAGCTCTTCTGCAACTTCTATCAATCGATGGATCACGATGAACGCAATTTTCGTAGTTACGAATTAATGATTGATAGAATGCTTGCATATAGGGTGTAAGCAGAAATGCAGGCTCCGGACCAAGGCGCTGGGGGAGTGTGAGGCAAGTATCAGGGGCGCAGATGAGGCTGAGGTGGAGGAGGACTCGTTAGAGGTCGGGGGCAAGTCATTTGTTACAATTATGGGGGACTAGGAAACTATGCGCAAGACTGCCTGAATCCAACACGTCAATCATGTTGCTATTGTACTCATTTTGACCATGCGATGAAGGATTGCCCTATATTATTAGCTAAAATACGTGAAAAGGGGGAAAAAACTCAACAACTGACTCAGAACCTGGAGATGATGAGGGTTGAGCCTCGTGAGGAAGATTCTAAGGTAAACATTGTGCTACGGAGTGGAGCGACAACTGGTGAAGATAAGGGGAATTAGCTTGAAGAAGGTGAGTGGGTCCGTTAAACGCCAAAAAAAGAGATTGGGTTTAATCTTGAGCGCACAAGAGAAATGTTTATGGAAGCGAAGAAAAACTTCACTAAGGCCTCTATCGCAGGAAGTTAGAAGAAGCTGGCTGAAGAAATGGACCCGTCCATGATTACTACTTTCTTAGAAACCTATATGAAGTTGTTGCGTGATAGCAAGGTTGTGAAGGGACTGCAGGAGCTAATCAATAGGTGCAATGGGAAGGAAAACGCTACTTACAGGCCATGCATAGTCAGGAATATTGGCATGCATAAGGCAAGAACGAGGTGTGAGATGAGGCTCACTGCGTAGATAGGAGAATATGAGATGGATCAAGTTATTCTAGATCTAAGGTTGAACACGAATGTTTTCCTAAACAATCATGGGAAAGGATGGGAAGACCTAAGCTACAGTGGTCTTCAATTCAGTTAAGGATGGTGAATCAATAGAAAATCATCCCCATGGGAATATTGCAGGGAGTAACAGTTGATATTGAGGGCACGAGTGCACTAGCTGATTTTGGAGTAATAGAGATTGTGGATAACAAAAATCCCTACCCCACGCTCCTTGGGATCAGTTAGGCCACTGACATGAATGGGGTAATCAATTTGAAGAAGCAAAAGATGATATTTGAGAAGAAATCACTTCGTGTAGTGGTTCTGCTGGACCTTGCAGAAGGACCACACTATACTGAACCGGTCTGCAATTATGGAAGTGATGAGTATTTGGAACAGATTTATAAGATAATGATGCAAGATCAGGATTAGGTGAATCCGACAACAGATGGGCATATTGCGTGGGACCACTAAATTTCCTGCACATCATATTCAAACAAAGAATTAGAGCACTGGAAGAATCAACTGCATGAAGTATCTACGTTGTGATGTAATATGATGACCAAGACATTGCACTGTGTATCGTCAGAGGTAAGAATTCTACCTTACTATGATGGTTTAACTGATGTTGATAAATTTTTGGATGCATTTGAGAGAGAAGTGCCAGAGAAGCATCACTTCTAGGCCTTGGAGTAGACGCTACATGCTACACCTACGAAGTGGTGGGGCATGCATAAGGATAGTTTTGATGATTGGCGCATGTACAAAAAAATGATGAGAGTGTGGTTTGGTCACTCACAAGTGCGGCTAATAGAAAAATACGATGGGAGGAATGACCTGCACGACCATTTGGCCAAATGGATTGAAGTTTATGGAGCGAAGCCTCAACCACAGTGGGTACATCTGTTTTGTCATACCTTGGATGTTATCCTGATGAATTGGTACATGGAGACAGAGCTCTTCCATGGAACTGGAGAATGGGATGTTTTGTGCCAAGGATTTTTGAAGATGTTTAGCTTTGAGGATGGGTTTGAATGTATTGATGAAGCATTGCATGAGGTCAAGGTAGCGATCTTGAGGATACCATAGGATCCTCTAGATTTGATTCAACCTGATTGGACTACCCAACTGAGCCACGCGCTAGAGTGCTATAACATGACAACGGAAGAAGAAGACAAAGACCCGAGGAAGATTAATATTCCAAAGACTGAAGCTCAGTGCGAAGTTGAAGGACCACAACTAGAGAATCTATAAATCATAGAGTTTCTCAAAACTAGATAGGTGAACATTAGCACGAAGGCAGGGTCGATGTTTGCAAAGATTGGGGACTATTATGATGACGCAACAGTAGATAAGGTCGCCGAATTTCTCTGCGAATATCAGGATCTGTTCCCTACAAAGATTTCAGATCTAAAAGGGATAATAGGGGACTTGGGTGTCATGAAGATCAATCTAAAACTGGACATGAAGCTATTTAAGCAAAGGCCTTACCGCCTCAACTCGAAGTATAAATAAAGAGTCCACTTGGAGCTGGATAAAATGCTTGCAGCAGACATCATTGAACTAGTAGAAGAGTCTGATTAGGTAAGCCCAATGATAGTTCAGGACAAGAAACAAAAGGATGAGATACGAATATGCATAGATCTCAGGAAGTTGAATGAAACTTGTGTACATGATCCTCTCCCAACTTTTTTCACCAATGAGGTGCTGGATAATGTTGGTGGCCAAGAAGCATACTCGTTTATTGATGGGTTCTCAGGGTACCATTAGTTCAATATCACGCCAGAAGATAGAAGTAAGATGACCTTCGCGACTGAATTGGGATGCTTCCAGTATACTGTGATGCCTTTTGGGTTGAAGAATGCACCGACGATCTTCTTAGGTGTAGTCATCGCAACGTTCAAAGATTTCATTCACAAATTTCTAGAGCTATACTTTGACGATTGGACAACATTTGGACTGGTAAAGCACCATGTAGCGAGCCTGTGCTTGATGTTGGATACATGCCGGAGGTACCAAATCTCACTCAATCTGAAGAAATGTTTGTTCTATGTCCCTTTTGGGATCTTGTTGGGTCACGTGGTATGCAGACAAGGCTTGATGGTAGTCCCTATGAATATCACGATTATAATCAATTTGGAGGCACCAAGAAGTGTGAAACAACTATGTGCAACGTTGGGGCATATAGGGTACTGTAGAAATTTCATCAAAATGTATGCCCAGATTACTACGCCAATGGAGAAACTGCTAAAAGAGGATGGTACGTCTTGCTGGAATGAAGAATGTCAAAGGAGCTTGGACGTACTAAAATAAAAAATCGTCACCACGCTAATCCTCGTCTTCCTGGATTGGAAGAAGGAATTTCATGTGCATGTGGACATGTCATGTATTGCGTTGGGAGTAGTACTAACACATGCTAGTGAGGGAGAATTGGATCATCCTATAGTGTTCACAAGTAGAAAGCTATCTAAAGCTGAGAAGAATTATTCAACGACAGAACGCGAAGGTCTGGCTATGCTATATGTGCTCCAGAAGATCAAGTACTACTTGCTAGGCAGACACTTTAAGATGTATACAGACCATTCTGCATTGAAGTAATTGGTGAACAAGCCTATTTTGGGGGGGGAAGATGTAGATGGTTGTTGCTATTTCAAGAATATGATTTTGAAGTTATTGTGAAACTAGGATGATTGAATGCCAGACCATATCATCTGTTGCGCATTAAAACATGAGAGGAGCCTAATAATTTGGAGGAAGGACTACCTGACACACAGCTCTTTGCGGTGCGCATCACAGGCAATCACTTTGAAGATATTATACACTTCTTGATGACGGGAACGACTCCAAAAGGATATACTAGCCAACAAAAGAAGGAATTGGTGGTGCACATGGCAGAATTGTATGTCATTGCAGGAAACTTGTATAAAATGGGACCAAATGAAATACTGCGATGTTATGTGCAAGAATTTGAACAAAATAACATCCTCGTTGAGGCTTATGGAGGAGTTGTGGGAGGAAATTATGCGGGAAAAGCAACAACAAAAAAGATTCTACGTGTTGGGTTGTGGTGGCCGACACTGCACAAGGATTCAAAAGCATATTGTAGGGAATGCAATGGATGCGAAAGGATTGGCAGACCATTGCAGAGGGATGAGCTACCTCTAAATCAAGAGATATCATTACATCCCTTCAAAAAGTGGACGATTGACTTTGTAGGACCAATTCATCCTCTAGAGAAGAAAATGGGTGCGCGGTACATCATCACAGCGATTGAGTATTGAACTAGATGGGCAGAGGCACAACCTTTGAAGGACTACACAAGCACAACAACAACAAAGTTCATCTTTGAGTACGTACTGATGAGGTTTGGTTGTCCAAAATATTTAATGAGCGATTGCGATATGCATTTTCTTAATAAAACAATCAACATGTTGACAGAGGAATTTCAGGTTTACCATTAGAAGAGTACACCATATCACCAGCAGGCTAATGGGGTGGTAGAAGCATTTAATAAGATATTGGAGAGTGCACTGATGAAAGTTTGCAATGCGCAAAGAAATAACTGGGATGTGCATGTACCCGTGGTGCTATGGGCTTACAGAACAACTTGTAAGAAGATGATTGGACAAACGCCTTTCAGGCTGGTTTATGGCATTGAAGTTGTGATACCAATGGAATACATTGTACCTAGTCTACACATAGTAGCATTCATAGGAATGGTAGATCATGGAGCCATGGAAGAAAGGCTGGCGTAGCTAACAGAACTGGAAGAAGATAGGTTTTTGGATGGATTCCACCAGCAAGTTCAAAAGGAGCATGAAAAAGCATGGCACAATCGGCACATCAAACTGTGCACCTTCAGGGTAAATGATTTAGTGTTATTATATGACAACAAGTTTGATAAATTTCTAGGAAAATTTTGGATGCATTGGCTAGGACCCTATGTCATTAAGGAGATTACCGATGGTGGAGTAGTTCAGTTGGTGAAGTTGAATGGAAAGCCATTCCCAGGGAAGGTGAATGGTGGCCGATTGAAGCCATACACTGGGGATCTGACCAGATGACTATATGGTGGAAGCACAGTCTTAGTGCTCCAGGTAGCTAAAAGGAGGCACGAGGCTATAAACTACACTGCCCGGGTTGTATAGCTACATGATTGGGGTACTGCACAGAATAAAGGATTGTCACAGTGTCAGTAGAAGCGTGAGGGGCGTTGTGCTATTCAAAGAGAGACCACGTAGGGCAGTCGAAAAGTGACCATTATGGTCACTGTTCATGATTTAACAGTGGGAAAATGGCTAAATGGAGCAGGGAGGCACCAATTAAGTTAGAATTTAAGAGCAATATCTTTGAAAATCTGCTGGCACTCTAGCATTTATGAGAAAATTTTGGGGTGAATGATCGGATTCAAACTACAACTCGCCTATAAATTACAGATGGCCGACCAATGGAAAACACTTGGAATTTTGAGAATTGAGGTGTTGAGCTATCAGGAACGCATGAACCTTGACAATTTCGAGGCTTTAATAACGAGTTCATTGTTTGAGAAATTACTTAAGGAAACTTAGGAGCTCTTAACTGGCATCATGTCGGCACCCATGGATACTGCAAGTGTTGGAGAAGTGATGGAAGCTGATGGAGTTTCCTTGGAGGTAGCAAGTGTAGAGGTACTTGCAAAAGTACCCAAATCACCGAGGTCACCTAGTCTGAGGCCTACACCAACCAGAGAGGGTCCAAAACCAAAGAAGGATAAGAAGAAAGTGGCACAGCCGGTGTGCGCATCACCTAGAAAACACCCGTGGAAAGAAAAACCTATTGCACAAGAGAAGGGCAATTTAGTTGACATGGAACCTTATGAGGACATAAAATACTTCGATATGGGTGTGGAAGATGTTGATATCGGGGTTAGAAGACATTGACATTGAGGGGGCAGACCCTATCTCCATGTAGAAATTTGAATAATATAACACTTATTCATAGAGATGATCCTAATTATACACTATTTGCAGAATGCATGCATAATACATAACCTCCTCTACCATTGATCATCAATTTGTGGAATTAAAAAAACAATCGCATGCACACATTGAAACATCAATCACACATATCAACATAGTATGTAATTGGGAAAGCATACAGCTGAAAACCCCCAACTATATGTATATTATAATGACAGAGAACATGTAACAATACATAGTACAATACTCCTCACAAGTACTCAGTACTATTTCCACATGCTACACACAAACTAGCTCAGATTTGAACAAGTCACAGGTTCAAATCTCCTCCACTGTTTACCTGCCTCTACTGCGAAATCCAAGTTGAGAATAGATCAGATCCAAGTTCAAATTCCCTTGGCTTGTACTGCGCAATCCTCATTGGAAATCTCAATCAATGATTGTGCAAATCTCATGCATAGCTATAGTCACAACTGATAGTAGTCTCACACTTTCACCCACCTCTAACACTTGTCTCCACTGAACTGTCTATGCACTGAGTTAATTGATGTATTCTTTAGTTGATTTATGAGTTAATAATTAGTGAATTAATTAATAATTAATTCACACCACTCATCACTAGTGTATTTGTTAGTTAGACTAAATACAACTAGTTCAACTAAGTCAAACTGAACACAACTCCATCAACTCCTCAATCAACTCCACCAAACTCAATCACTTGAGTTCTAACTGAAATCCTTCATGCAATAGCTCAACTAACCCATAAGAAAAGCGTATTTCCTTCTAGCAGTTGCATGTGCACATCCGTAGCTCGAACTGAAGTGCTGCAAGAGGATAATATAATGTTTATAGTCCAAATATTATTAAGAGCTAATAATATTCGACTGTTCTATTTTTAGCCTGGTAGTCTAAAAATAGACTCCGCCCATATGTCTAAGGTCCATCTATTTTTACCAACATGACCAATCATCCATAAATAGCATCCTGCAACTCATAGACCATGATCCATATGTCTAAAAATAGACATAGTCTAAAAATAGACTTTGCACCAAAAATAGCCTACAGGCCCACTTAGTTAAGGCAACTTCTTTTCACTAAGCTCCATCATCTTGTTGCATTTTCAACACTCCCTCTGAACAAGATATGGATTATCTACAACCACTATCCTACCTCTGTGGTATTCGAATTTTCTCCTCGTGAGCGCCTTCGTCAAGATATCAGCATCCTGATCCTCCGTGGGAACGTATGAAAGTAACATGATTCTCTGCTACACACAATCTCTGATATGATGGTACCTGATGTCGATGTGCTTGGATCTATCATGAAATACTCGATTAGCCGAGAGTTTAATGCAACTCTGGTTATCACAATAAATCACAATAGGCTCCAAGTGTGACCCGAACAACCCGACCAGGATCTTCCTCATCCATATAGCCTCGCATGCAGCCAAACTTGCTGCCATATACTCGGCCTCTGCTAAACTGAGTGCCATGGATCTCTGCTTCCTGTTGTACCAAGAAACTATTGTCGACCTGATACTGAAGATCCCTCAAGATGTGCTCTTTCTGTCTGTTGGGCTCCCTGCCCAATCTGCATCCGTGAAGCCACATAGCTTCACCTCATCCTCATGTCTGTACCACAATCCATATCCCGATGTGCCTCTGGGATAATGCAATACATGATCGCCTACCTTCTAGAAGAGCTTGGTTGGCTTAACCATAGCTTTTGAAAGCTGGTTAACAGCATAGCATATATCGGGTCATGTATTGACCAGATACATAAGCGACCCCACCAACTGTTGATAAACAGTGGCATCCACTACCTCTGCTGAAGTAGCATCCTCCTTCCTCCAACCTCTAGGAAGAGGAGTATCAACAGGCTTGCAGCCATGCATGTTGAACTTCTCCAGTATCTCCTCGGCATACTTACCCTGAGAAACAAATAGTCCATCACTGCGCTGCCAAATTTCCAATCCCGGGAAATAATGAAGGAGGTCCAAGTCCTTCATCTCAAACTCTCTAGCAAGATCCTCCTTGTATGAAAGTATCAACAGCTCATCTCCCGTTAGAATCAAATCATCTACATACAGTACAATGATCAGCAACTTACCCTCCACCACAATCTGGTATAGGTTAGGATCTGCCTCACTCTTGGAGAATCCAAGTCTAGTGAAATAACTGTCTATCCATGTGTACCAAGCACGAGGTGCTTGTTTCAACCCATACAACGCTCTCTTGAGCCTGCACACATGCGACTCGCTGCTGAAGATATAGAAACCTTTGGGCTGCTCTATGTACACCTCCTCCTCAATGACTTCATTGAGGAACGCAGTCTTCACATCCATCTGATGGATGTGCCACCCCATCTGCGCTGAGAGAGTAAGAATAGTCCGTATGGAAGAATACCTTGCGACAGGTGCAAAGGTCTCCTCATAATCGATCCCCTCTATCTGTGAGAAGCCTTGGGCAACAAATCTTGCCTTGTACTTCTCCACACTCTTGTCAGCTGCCTGCTTCACTTTGTAGATCCATCTCAAACCCACCACTGGTTTCCCCTCCGGTCTTGGGACAATCTCCCATGCATTGTTTTTTACAATCGAATCATACTCTTCCACATGGCATCTACCCATGCGGGATCCTCCACAGCTTCCTCGAAAGAGTATGGCTCAGTCATGACACATTTGCTCACAAGAGCCATGTATCCAGTGTACCGATCAGGTGACTGTCTCTGTCTGTGCTATGTTGTAGGTGGTCCTACAACCTTCTCTGCATCTTGAGCTAGTCGCTCAGCTTTTGTAGTGCGCTTTTGCCCTCTGATGGTTGGCGCTGCATGAGTGGTCTCTTCCACTTCATGAACTTCATCTTGTGGCTGATCCACATCCTGAAGCTCATCCTTAGGAATTAATAGCTCCTCATCTGCATGCAAGTGTGGCTCCCTCTCAAGCGAACACTTCATGGTTTTCTCCTCTTGAAATTTGATATCTTATCGCACAACAGTCTTGTGACTGTCTGGAAAATACACATGATAGTTGTGGGGTGTATCAGTGTACCCCACAAATATCCCAACCTCTGTGGTCGGCTCCAGCCTCTTCCTGGCATCCTTCGTCACATGCATGTAAATAGGAGAACCAAAAATCCTCAAATGGGAAATATCAGGCCTCTTACCAGAATAAGCCTCCTCGGGTGTACTCATGCCAAGTATCTTGTGAGGACAACGGTTCTGCACATATACTGCAGTATTGCATGCCTTTGTCCACAAGTGAAGGGGTAGGCCCTGATCATGCAACATCGCCCGTGCAGCACCCACGATCATTCAGTTCTTCTGCTCAGCAACCTCGTTCTGCTATGGGTTATGGGGAGCTATGAGCTCTCTTCGAATCCCTTCTGCGCTACAGAAGTCCTTGAACTCACCAGAGATGAATTCACCACCATTGTCGCTCCTAAGAGCCTTCACCTTATTCCCTGATTCCTTCTTGACCAGTGCTTTGAATTCACAGAACTTTGAGTATGTCTCACTCTTCTTCTGCATGAAGAAGATCCAGCACTTTCGAGAGAAATCATCAACAAAGATCACATAGTACTTGTGCTTTGTTGTCGAAGCTACTGAGAAAGGTCCACACACGTGTGTGTGAATTCTCTCAAGGATCATTGTGGCATGACTATCCTTCTCGTGAAAGGTGGCTTTCACAAATTTTCCCAAAGTACACCCCTTACACTGATTTTACTACGCAAGAGTGCCTTTACGAATCCCAGTAGAAATTTGATACAGTATCTTCAAAGCTCCAAGGTGAAGGTGGCCCAATCTCCGGTGCCACAGCTTGCCATCATCCCGGCTCACCACTCCTTCTACCTTGCATGCCATTGCTGTGCAACCATCTACTTGCAATTGATAAAGGTTCTTGGCTCGAACCCCTATCTTCCAGGTTTCTCCAGTTGTCTTACTACGTAGGAAAGCCTTTCCTTCGCTGAAGACAACATGATATCCCTTGTCTTCTAACATCACCACAGAGATAAGATTCTTCTTCAATCCTGGAACTACATCACTTCCTTCAATACGAAGGGTTTACCAGACTCCCTCTCAAAGGAAATGGTACCGATACCAGTCGCACTGTATCTACCATCATCGCCCATCTCGATGTGCACTCCAAGGTCTTTCTCATCCAGATCAGAAAACAAATCTCGATCTCCTATCATGTGAAAAGACGCACCACTGTCCAAGAACCATACCAATCCCATCACACTTGATACCAAGCATGCGATCAATAAAAAATCTAGCTCAAACTGCGAGGCTAAGGCCTCTCCCACTGCAAATCCAGCAACTTGCTTATTTTTCTTCTTCTACGGACAATTTGTGGGATAATGTTCGTGCTCGTGACAGTGAAAGCACTTCACCTTGGACATGTCCTGCTTCTTGCCTTTCACACTAGAATGAGAAGCTTTCTTGTTCTTCCCCTTCTTTGCTTTGGCAGCCAAAGCGCAATTTTCTTCATCAGATGCCTTTGGTGAAGATTCATCCTTGGTATTTCGCCTGATCTCCTCTTACACAAGATCAGACCAAAGTCTCTCCCATCCTGGCAATTTCTCCTGACCATTGAAAGGGTCTTGATAGGAATGCCAACTCTTCGGAAGACCAAGGAGAGCCAAGCTCACCAAGTCCTCATCATTGACAGTCACCCCCAGACTTCACAGCTCATACCAACATTGGGTTAACTTCATGAGATACTTGGGCATACTGTCTCCTTTCTCACACTTAATGTTTCTGAGTTTATCCTTGAGCGGCAACTTCCTTTGTTCGCTCTTGCTTTGGAATAAATCTGTCAACGCTTTCCACATCAAGTATGGAGAAGCCTTTCCATGTAGGCTAGATACAATGTGATCCTTCACACCCTCCAACAGAATCCTTCGACACTTTGCTGTCTTCTTTTGCCAAGCCTCAACTTGAGCAGCATCAGTAGGCTTTGGGACTTCAACATCTATGAAGTTCTTCAACCCATTTTCATCTAACACCGCCTCCATCCTGTCTTTCCATGCAATATAATTCGATTTGCCTTCAAGGGCATACTCTAATCGCAATCCGTTGAAGGATATTTCAACTTCGACACCAGGAAAACATTGCTGCAAATTCGAATTCCACCAGCTCAAAACTCAACCGCTTCTGATCTAAAATTCGTGAGAACAAAGTATTTCTCATACAGAGATTGATTGTATGGGCATTTATCAAATATCTCACCTTCCAAAAGAAGGATGAATCTAGGGGCTACCTGGCCCGATTACAAACTCTTCCTGAAGAAATAAAGTGTAATCACTTTCTGAATAATAGATCTGATGATCAACCAGCTCTGATATCATGTAGAAATTTGAATAATATAACACTTATTCACAGAGATTATCCTGATTATACACTATTTGTGGAATTCATGCATAATACATAACCTACTCTACCATTGATCATCAATTTGTGGAATTAAAAAAACAATCACATGTGCACATTGAAACATCAATCGCACATATCAACACAGTATGTACTAGGGAAAGCATACAGCTGAAAACCCCCAAATATCTATATATTATAATGATAGAGAACATGTAACAATACATAGTATAATACTCCTCACAAGTACTCAGTACTATCTCCACATGCTACACACAAACTAGCTCAGATCTTAACAAGTCACGGGTTCAAATCTCCTCCATTGTTTGCCTGCCTCTACTGCACAATCCCAGTTGAGAATAGATCAGATCCAAGTTCAAATTCCCTTGGCTTGTACTGCGCAATCCTCTTTGGCAATCTCAACCAATGATTGTGCAAATCTCATGCACAGCTATAGTCACAACTGATAGTAGTCTTACCCTTTCGCCCACCTCTAACACTTGTCTCCACTGAACTATCCATGCACTGAGTTAACTGATGTATTCTTTAGTTGATTTATGAGTTAATAATTAGTGAATTAATTAATAATTAATTCACACCACTCAGCACTAGTGTATTTGTGAGTTAGACTAAATACAACTAGTTCAACTAAGTCAAACTGAACACAACTCCATCAATTCCTCAATCAACTCCACCAAACTCAATCACTTGAGTTCTAACTAAAGTCCATCATGCAATAGCTCAACTAACCCATAGGAAAAGCGTATTTCCTTCTGGTAGTTGCATGTGCCACATCCGTAGCTCGAACTGAAGTGCTGCAAGAGGATAAGATAACGTTTATAGTCCAAATATTATTAAGAGCTAATAATATTCGACTGTTCTATTTTTTGACTGGTAGTCTAAAAATAGACTCCGCCCATATGTCTAAAAATAGACTTTGCGCCAAAAATAGCCTGCGGGCCCACTCAATGAAGGCGACTTATTTTCACTAAGCTCCATCATCTTGATGCATTTTCAACACTCCAAGCTGCCAACATATGTCCCTCTGCGCTAAGTTAAGGTGAGGGTACCAAAGGACATTGATGAGAACAAAACCACACTTTTCACATCATTGCTGCCAAACAAAATCACATTTAAAGGTCCGCGCTTGGTGCGCGTCCCCCATTTAAAGATGGAGGATTGGCATTTTGTAGATATAGAGCACTTTCCCCACTTGGCGACCAATACATTCATGCATCACGTCTTCTATAAAGACTCAGTTATGACCACACTGGAGTCGAGATAGTGGATAAAAGGGGTGGACAAGGCAGGATTGTTGAACTTGCTATGGGTGCTACATTACAACTGTGTGCCCATAACTTTAATAGTGATCAAAGAGATGTTATGATTGTTGCATGATGGGTGCCTGTGGTTAGGAGAAATGATACCGATCATGAACATGTTGATCCATAGGATCAGTTTTCTACCACATTCAGGCTTGAATTCGGCCATGGAATTTGGCAGAACGAGGGGTGAGCACGAACTCACTGAACTAGGGAAGGACAAGTTCAAGCTTGCCAAGAAGACGTGCGGTTACTCCATCTCTAGCATAACTGACCCTGCGGTTAAAGTGGCCACCCATATCTTGGCAGGGAAAATAATGAGGAAGTGTCACGTAGATGAAGTGCCGACACCAGTTGTATCTTTAGTGGCCGAGTGCACGGAGGGTGTACAATTTAATTGGTCGTGCTACCTTTGCAATGAGTTCCTCACGAACTGTAGAGAAGTGCAAGACCAAAGCAAGACCTTCCACTATGCATGGTTGTTGCTGTCGATTGTACTGGTTGTGTGGGACTTATTGGAGGACAATTAGTTTCCTCCAATTGCAACAGAGCTGCCAAAAGTAGTGAAGTTCGCTTCACTCTGGGCCATGAAGGACTCCCAAAGGGTCAAGGACAATAAGATATTCTTGATTCACATGGAATCAAGCATTCACGCTGTAATCAACCGCAAGCCATGACTCTCACCAATTGTCTTTGAGTAGTTGTTTGAATACGTGGAGTTCAAGGAAAACTTCCACTGCGTTTCCATCAGAGCATGAAAGGACCCCACACAAAAATGGTATGGTCTTCCATACCTAGTGACGGATGATGCAATCTTCATGGTTTTGGAGAGTTACCCAGTAGAGTGGTGCATGACCTCAGACTTATTAGCTGGGTATAGTAAGTCTGTTGTGAAGCAAAAGATGGAAGAGGTGAGGTTAAAGATGGAGCAGTTGGCCAAAAGACGAAGGAAGTAAGCCGAAGACAAAGCCAAAGTGGAGCATGCTGCCAAAAAATAGGCAGAAGAGGAGGAGGAAGAGGAAGAGCGCAACTCTAATAGGAGTCAAAGTCTCCTTCTCTACAGAAAGAGGAGGGGGAGCAGCACTCAAAACACGGAGGAGTAGACCCAGAGACTACTCTATTCTGGGTTAAGCACACAAGGGAGTAGGAGAAAGTAGGGCTGCGGAAGAAGTCTAAGGCCAGAAAATCATCCCTTGACCCAATCACCTTGACAGAGGGTGATTTGAATGATATTGGCGACACAGTAAGGGACATGACCACAAAACCATTTCAACAATTCGAGCAATAGCAAAAACAGGCCTTGGTCGCCATTCAAACGGGTTTGTGTAAGCTACATATCTAGGCGACTTAGGTGTAGACTAGTGTAGGGCGAGGAAGCGCAGTGTTGAGCTATTTGGTGCATGGAACCTTAGATGCAGTAGAGATGGTCTGTTTAATGGATCCCTCGGCCATCATGTTGCCGAATGGAGCATTGACTACAGAAACAGAGGCTGATAGGGCCAATGTCAGCGCCCTCAAGAAATTAGGGTTAAAATTGGCCATGCTTCCAAGTGAAGCCCTTCACACCCTGCATGATGGTGTCATTGTGGAACTACAGACTTGAGAACAACACGCCTTGAATGTTATCAGCGAGAAGAAGGTGAAAAATGCCCAGATGTTTGTAGAAAAGATGTCTGCGATTGATCTTCTTAAGAAGGTCACATAAAAGAATTAACGCACAATAGCTGTGGTGGCTGAGGCATGCCGAACTGTTCTCGAGCTGAACATCCCAAAACATGTGCTAGTCGATGCAAGAATATAGAAGCTCGCTGCAGGTGTGTGCGACGCACAAACAAAGCTAGCTAAGGTTCAATTTGAACTGAACCTTAAGATCACAGAACTTGAGTTGAGGGCCCAACCTTCAACTCCACCAAAAGTCAGAAAGTAGCACGAGACCACTGTCAAAGATGCCATTGCAGCTGTCAATACTGCAGTGAAGGACTACACTATGCTCTTCAAACAGACAATTGAAGTAGTTACGAGTTTGTAGGAAGATCCCAACCTGAAAAGGCTAGAAACTGAGGCATAGGAGCTATAGTAGAGGTACAATGAGGTCAAAGCGACGACGTGCACTGTTGCCATCATACAAAGGTTGGCGAAGCTGCAGAAAGCAAAGGCACTAAAGGAACATGTGGATGCAGCTTAGCGCAAGGAGGCAGTATTGAAGGCCAGATTGGGGCCTTGGCTAGAAGAAACCTATCTGCTCACAGCCTCCATTGAAGGAAAATTGGCCAGTCTGCAGGTGACACAATAGAAAATATAGGTAGATAGCATAGGACCAACGACAGAGTAGTTGGTCGAGCAAGCTAAGAAGGAGGTGATGCATTGTACCACCGAGGTTGTAGTAGTACAGGTGGATCTGGGAGGTCTTCGTAAGATCTCCACATCAGTCTGTTACACAAAAAATTGTCACCATGACTTTCTACAGTTTGTGTGAGTCCATCAAACACTCATACATACCTCCTTTTCAAGTCTTAAACCTCAGCTCTTCATGTGAAGCCTTGAAAATGGGAGAAAGACCTTAAAAATATCTCAAATCCTGGTTTCACACTTTCTCCTAGCATTGCCTGTGGTGCCACACCTAATGGTCATGTGTCCTATGAACCTGACCACTCTGTATATTGAGTAATGGGTGCAAACCCCTGTAAAAGTTAAAAGGGCGCGAGTTCATTCTTAAAAACTTATCTTGGGTCACTTCTAGACACTTCTAGAAGGAATATTTCGCTGGCAAGTCCGCTCCACCTTGGTTCATCCATTCCATAACTAAGGGAGCTAACTCCATGATATGAGGTGCTTATCCCAATGAAGGAGAAACTTATCCCTTCAATGGTGGACCTACAACTTCCTCCATTTACACTATAAATACATGCATTGGGCTGGTTGTAGGGGGGGTTGAAAGCTGAAGATTCTTGAGGGTAAATGTTGCTGAAAACTAGACTTCCTTTTTGAGCTTGTGAGAGGAGAGATCACATACCTTTCATGTTATTTGGGAAGTGAGTGAGGCTTGTCAAAGTAGAGGAGACCTCTGCTGGACCCTAGAAAGGACTTGTGCAACATCAAGGCAAAGGTTGTAAAGTTCTTTTATTCATTAAGTTAATACAATCGAGTTTATTTTTCTCAATGAACTATCTCTAATGGTTTGTTTTATGAGCTCCTTGATCTTCATAATGAACATGTTTTGTTATACATAGGTATGCTTTGACGTGTGCTTGTTTGTGTATGCAGGTTATTGAATGAGAACTGCTTGAAGCTGTTGGGATAAAACTACCTCAAACAAGCGTTGGACCGAGGTTATTGAACGAGAACTGCTTGAAGCTGTTGGGATAAAACTGCCTCAAACAAGCGTTGGACCGAGGTAGGGTCTTTTACACTTTTTAGTATTCATTAATGAATTGAAACATGTTTAGAGAGAAATACGTTTGCTTGTTCTCTTTGTTGCTAGATATCATTAGATACTAGGGAGATCGGTCTTGTCTGCAAGCACGATTTATCCGGCCAACAAATTGGCAACTCCACTGGGGACTGGTTTGGTTTGGATTTTGATTTGTCTTTGCTTTGACTTGAGAAACTTAAGTTTTTGTTTCTGATTTTGCCTCGATTGGTGTGAGTTTGGGTCCTAGTTAGATCCTGGTCGATTTTTTATTTTTTGAAAATTTGGAAGAGGACCGCATCCTCTGAGTTAGTTATAGTGCGGACCTATCCGCACTGTTACAGTGTAACACAGAGCGACACCACACCTAGTTTTACTAGATGCCTGCGAACCCCTGCCAAAAATTTGAAAAACCTAAAATCCATCAACCCAGTTAGGTTCAGTTTTTATCCATAGCTGTTAGTATATGCCCAGACTTGCATTTGTCTTGACAAAAGTTCTTTTTGAGTTAGTTTTCATTGGCATTCTTGTTTGGAATGATTTTGTAAGAAGTTTTGTTTGATTGGATTGGTTTTTGCTTGGTATTTGTAGTAGCTCAGAGATCCAAAGCCTTAGAGCCTTAGATCACCCTGGTCTCTCTGGTTTTCTTGCTGAGTTTGACTAGCTTATGAAATCTATCCGTGAAGAGATTTAGATCCCATTTGTCTCTTTTGCAAAACATTGATTGAACTTGATTAAAATTTTTTGAATTTCATTTTTTCTATTAAAATATAATTGGATGTTTTTGATTAGTTTGTTGAGCTGAACAAATTGATCCTTCGTTAGCTGAAACACTAAGTTGAACATCCTCAAAAACATTTCAAGTTTCTTTTCAATCCACTTTTTCGTTTAGATCTCAAAATTCAATCACAGTTTTGAGTTTTTCGTAGAAATTATACAAGCTTGTTGAAAATTTGTTTTCAATAGTTTTTTAGAGTTTTTCTAGAAATCTTAAAAGCTCTCTTAAGGGAATTGCTTATTATTATAGATGTTGATTGTTGAAAAGCAAAGGGATTTTCTGTGAGTATCATTAGTAGTCTTGTTTTTAAAAGTTCTTTGGAAAAGACAAAAAAGTTTCCTTTCAATTGTATGTTAAGAGAAATATTTGATTTTCCAAGCATTGCATTTTCGACTCTTCCTTAGCTAGATATTGATTGAAAAGGAAAAGGAATTGTTATCATCTTAGGTGCACTTTTAGTGTTTTGGAGTCGAGTCTTCATACCACAAAGTTTCATCTCTGCACCCATTGACTTAAAGAACAAACAATAAAATTAAGGCTTAATTAAAATCGATCTAGCAATCATTTTATTTTCTAGGATTCTTTTCACCAACATAGCTTAGGCTAGTATCTTGGAGTAGGGAGTAATTAACTCTCCAAGGTAGTTTAAACAAAGAAGTAGTCGATCTTGCGGTAGGAAGAAAATCCAATTATTACATCTATGCTCTGGGAAAGCTCCTCTTAAAGGAGAAGCACGAGATCATATCTGAACTAGTGTGGGAATAAATCCTTCCTCATTGGGAACGATAGAAGATATTCACGTATTAAAAACGATAAACCTCGGATTAACCATTATCGAGGAGCCTGGGGTCACTTGTTGGTAAACCTTGGATTATGTCAAGGAGCCTTCAAGGGGATTGAGCTTGTTACTCTGCCTGCGTGGTATCGGATCGAGACTTTTCCCAATATATTTGTTCCTTGGTGCCTTAGTGACCATAATCTTTAGGATTCTTTCCTAGTGCAGTTGCGGAAGATCCCACTGTCCTGGAGAGACTTGATAGACTCACTTGGACTCTCTGGGGGGTTATCTTCACTCGAGATGGTTATAGTGGAGAAACTTGTGCTAGTCTGTTTCATTAAGCAGGTTGTCGGGGTAACTATTCCAACCGCCATTTCTGTATTGAATTCTGCGATGTTGGATTTCATCAACAACTAGTGTTTTTGATCCGGCAAGATACTGTTTGTGTGTGGTTGATCTCCTAGATTTATTAGGCGTGTGCTTCAAATTGTTTGGTTCTTTAGAGACTTTAGGTGTTTTTCTTGAGATTTTCTTTGTTTTCATGTGAAGTAATTAAAGAATTAATCGTGGCTGAATTACCGAGATAATCCCGTCGACTTCGGGGGCAGCCTCCCGAATTTACACCAAGTCAGCTGGAAGGGCTGCGAGCCCTTGTCACACCTAGTGAAAGTAGGGTTGGATCACCGGAGGCTGGAGAGTCTTCGTTGATTGTACATCCTAATTATATAGTGCAAGCAATAGAACATATTTCTGAACCGATTTCATTTTCTGAGGTTATTGGTAGTATTACTCCTACTAGCTCAGTAGCCGAAGAACCTAAAATCTCTGAACCTGAAACTAAAATTGCTGCTACTCCATCTTCAAGATTTACTTCTCCTGTTTCTAGTGGTCCTAGCTCACCCAGAGTAGAAAATATTATTACCGAGAATCTTCCTTCTGGACTTATTTCCATCGAAGAAATTGTAAATTCAAGTCCAGACGAAGGTATAAGCATCCCTGAAAATCAACCGACTATTGAACTTAGGGAGCGTGAATCTAATTTCTACAGACCCATTAGAGGTGACGCTTGGTATATTTCGTTGACCAATTTCTTAGAAAATCAGGTCTCGCGTCTTCACCACCTCAATTTCCTTTCCATCCAACACCCAGAGGTTATTATCTTCCCTTGAATATGTCGAGACAGTCTTCCCTTGAATATGTCGAGACAGTCATCCTTGTTTTCTCAGACACCAGAAACATTTTTACATGGCGGTCCTTCTGTTCCTCCTGGGTATCAGTTTGTATTTGGTATGATTTCAGGAGCTTCTCCTCGACCCATCGATTATACTGTATCTCCTGGTCATAACGGAACTAAACCGTTAAGTGTCGAAGAGATTCTTATGATGTCTGGTACTACTCCTAATACACAACCTCAAGGTAGTTCAATACCATCTGGGGGGTAGCCGCAAGGTACTCCAATACCGCCTGGGGGCCAACCCCAAGGCAGTCCATTACCACTTGGGGGGAAACCTCAAGGACAGTATGTCCCTATGGGACAGTGTGTACCTCAAGGTCAACCCCAGTACCAATATGGACCTCAAGGTCAACCTGAGTATCAATATACACCTCGAGGTCAATACCATCCTCAAGGTCAGTACCAACCCCAAGGTCAGTACCAACCGCAAGGTCAGTACCAACCCCAAGGTCAGTACCAACCGCAAGGTCAGTACCAACCCCAAGGTTAGTACCAACCGCAAGGTCAGTACCAACCCCAAGGTCAGTACCAACCTCAGGGTCAATATCAACCTCAAGGTTTTCAACCACCTTCAGGTCAATCATTTGTTCAAGGACCTGGAAATGTACCATATAATTATCAATCTTACACTCAACCTGGTTTTGGTCCTCAATACGTTCAACCTGTTATGGGTCCATATCCTGGAATGAACGTGGTGTGGGATCCACAGACTCCGAAACCCAGTGTACAGTTGTGATCTCAATCTGGACAGTCTTTTGTTTCTTGTCCACCCCAGCAACTTGTCCAGCCTACTAGTCAAACTGCTACATCTGGGGCAGCTCATCAGGCTGGGCCTAGTTCACCTCAAACTCCGTCCCAAACGTTTGTTGCAACTGCTGCGGCTTCTGTTCAATCCACTCCACCCATTTCTGGAGTATCAGCGGCTCCAGTTTCTACTGCTCCTATATCAACTCCTTAGGCCTCTTTACCCTATTTTGGACCTACAATCCAAACTCCGGTTCTATGCCTGCAGGACAACTTGGGCCTAGTACGGTTGTTACAAGTCAACCCTAATTTACTTATCAACCGTACCAGGGGTAGTACCAATACAGGCCCGCTGTGCAAAACCCAGCTTATCAGTATCAACCGTACCCTGGGTATAGATATCAACAACCTCAACAACCCCGGTACAGTCCGATTAATGCTGGTTTTCCAGGAGGATATAATATCCCAAATGCGAATCTGATACCAAGCTATCCTGGATATCCTCCTCCTAGGGCTGGTCTTATGACCCCAAGTTTTCGGGATCCAAACCGTCAGTTACCATTTATAGCAACTTTGGATTTTCCTGACTTGTTGCGCCTTGCGAACAATCCAATCAATTATCTTCCATTTTGGTCGCCAATGCCAAATAAGTTGCCCAGTGATATACCAAAGTTTGAGGAGAAGCCAGGAGAAGATCTGTCTAATCATGTGATGACTTACCATCTCTGGTGTGCATCGAATTCCATTATAGATGATTCCATTCGTCTTCGTCTTTTTCAATGCACTTTGATTGGCCTTGCAGCCAAGTGGTACATTGAGTTGCCACGAGGCTCTTTTTACAATTTTAGTCAGTTAGCCACTTCCTTCCTTACGCATTTTCAGTTGCTAGTCCGATACGAAAATGGCACAGAATTATTAACTTTGTTAAAGTAGTCGACGTCCACTTATATTTCAGATCATATTCATGAATGGCAATGTCGACGTCGTTTAGTGAAAGTTTTTATCCCGGACCAAATTTTGGCAGAATGGTTTGTGAAATCATTATTACCAAAGATAACTGAAGATGTCGCTAAGGCAGGGGTAGTTACAGACAAGCAAGTAATTTCTCAAGCTCAGTACCTTGACTTAGTTTATACTCAGTTAGGTATGTTGCATGAGAAAATCCCCGACCTTTCGAAACAAAATCAAATAGTTGCACCTCCCTCAGGGTCTCATGCCGCTGATGGTATGATTGGTACTGTTAATACCAAAAGTAAGAAGAAATCCTCCAAGAATTCTTCTCCCATAATAACTTTACCAGATTCCCCTAAGAGAGAGTCTTCACCTGAAATTTCTGTCGATGTTCATGTCGTAGAATCATCCACGACCAAATCAAAATCTAACGGCAAAACGAAAGGTAAGAAGAAGAACAAGTAGAACTCAAAGGAGAAATCCGAGAAAGCTAAATCTACTGACGAGAAACGAAAACCTCGATATCCTTGTCTCATCTGCGATGAGGAGAACTTTACAAGGGATTGCCCGCATCGTGTTGAGGTTGCGAAAATCGTCAAAGGTTTGCAAACACCCACTGTTTTGAAGGATCCCTTTCCAAATCAAGACAGTAAAATGATAGGCTCTTCCTCTAATGCCTTGGAAGAACCCATAATGATGATGTCACATGTAAGAATTGCGACATGATCGCAAGATTACGGGATTAAGAGTCCTTTTGGTGGAAAGGAAGTCGAATCTTCTAATTCCAATCCATCAACCTCAGCTCCGTCTGGTTCCGATCCACTACAGATCGAGAAACCAAATCCCGACTTAGTAATCAAACCTCCCACTAAGGGTATACTTCGAAAGTCAGCTTTCAATCCACATGTGAGAGCTGCTCAGAACTATAACAATGTTGAAGGTTTAGTTGTTTCACCTTCAGCAATGTCATATTTAGAAGTGCTACAATCTTGTGCAGCACAGCGTAAAATGCCACTGTCGGCTATTGGAGCTGTTGATCTTCAGGACTCAAACTTCATAGTCTTCGATTTAGAAAATAGTACACCTCGTCTTCCTCATCAAATGGCTTCCCAGATTCCAATGTTAGTCAAAAATAGACCTTGTTTTAGGACCGTGATTGATGAGGGAGCTTCCACGTGTATTATGTCGATACAGTGTTGGAAAACCGTTGGTTCTCCTACGCCTAATCAATCCCTGACAATTCTAAAGGCCTTTGATGGCCGAGGGTTTCATCCTTTTTGCATTCTTCAGGACTTGCCTATAGGGATTGAAGGAAAAACTGTTAATCTAGATGTGGAGGTGGTTGATGCCCCTCTAGATTACAACCTTCTTTTGGGTCGTAACTGGTCTTACGCTATGACTGTTGTTGTTTCATCGGTCTTTCAGCTTATTAAGTTCCCACATAACGGAAAGATTGTAGCAATAGATCAGTTAACTTATTTCTCGTCCGACCCATCCTCTGTTGAGAGTATTCAACATGTTGGAAAAACTGCTATCCCTTATAAGGATGTTGGAGTAGGATTAGTTAAAGATTCGGGTTTACTCGAAACTTTTTCCTTTCCTCCTCCCAACGTACAGTCTCCTTTCGCAACCATTCATATGATTTCATCAGAATCCATTGTTCTTGACAATCCTTGGGTCGTTCCATTCGATTCTGAGGTGGACTCTCTTGGCGATGCTATGCCTTTGAGTCCCTTTGAAGTTGCTTATCAGGCAGTATAATCGTTTTCCGACTCAAATTCAACCAACCCTGATCTAGTGAATGAGATCAATGGGAAATCACTTTCAATTTCAACCTTAGAGTCAACAACCTTTTCAGAAACCGTTCACACTGATGAACAAATTCAGGAACTATTATCCGTTGATGCCTTACCATGGGAAGATCCTCATCATAGGTCTTCGTTTTTACCCGAGATTGATCATTTTGAAAATGATTTTTCATCCATTTTTACTGCTGAATATGTCAAAGAACCACAGAATCCATTGAAACATCCTGATTCTAAACAAAATTTAGCCAATATTTCTCACACGGTTCCTATCAACATTTCAGTCAAACCTGGGATTGTTGAAAACATTCACATAGGTGCTTCTTGTACAGACACTGAAGTCAACACATATAAATCCCCATTTCAAGAATTCCGCGACGTGTTTGCCTGGTCCTATGAGGAAATGCCAGGAATTGATCCTTCAATCGTTGTTCATGAGATCAAAACCTACCCAGACGGTAAACCCGTCTGGCAATGGTTGCTTCAAATACACCCACGAAAAGTTGCTGCCATCAAAACCGAAGTTGAGAAATTACTTAAAGCAAGTTTCATTTATCCAATTCCTTTAACGGATTGGGTATCGAATATTGTTCCAGTTAATAAAAAAACAAGGGACAATAAGAATATGCATCGACTATAGGGATATTAAGCGTGCTTGTCCCAAGGACAATTATCCCATGCCCTATATCGATCAAATTATCGATGATTGTGCCGGCAGTGAAATTTTCTCCTTTATGGATGGTTTTTCCGACTACAATCAAATTAATGCTCTACCTGCAGATCAACCAAAAACGGCATTCATCTGTCCATGGGGGACATTTGCTTATTGCTAGTTACCTTTTGGACTGAAGAACGCTGGGGAAACTTTTCAAAGGGCCATGTCATATGCATTTCATGACATCAAGCACATTGTGCAACCCTATCTCGATGATTTACCAGCTCATTCATTATGAAGAGCCGACCATCTCACTCACTTATGAGCCATTTTCATGAGATGTAGCCATTATCGGATTATGTTGAATCCGCACAAGTGTGTTTTCTGTATCGAAACGGGTCGATTACTGGGATTTGTTGTATCAAAAGCCGGCATTTGCGTCGACCCTTTGAAGGTCGAAGCCATTGTCAAGTTAACACCTCCTTCGAATATTCGCCTACTCTAGAGTTTGCAAGGGAAAGCAAATTTTTTACGTCGTTTCATTCCGAACTATGCCGAGATTACAAAAGGTTTCACCTGGTTGTTGAAACAAAACACTCCATTCTTTTGGGATGAGATAGCTGACAAATATTTTGATGCTCTAAAACATGCGTTGACCCATGCGCCATTATTGCATCTTCCAAACTACAACCAGGATTACTTCTTGTACCTCGCCGCTTCCCATTCCACTATGGGAGTGTTGGCCGGATAAATCGTTCTTGCGGACAAGACTGGTCTCCCTAGTATCTAATGATATCTAGCAACAAAGAGAACAAGCAAACCTATTTCTCTCTAAACATGTTTCAATTCATTAATGAATACTAAGAAGTGTAAAAGACCCTACCTCGGTCCAACACTTGTTTGAGGCAGTTTTATCCCAACAGCTTCAAGCAGTTCTTGTTCAATAACCTACATACAGAAACAAGCACACGTAAAAGCATACCTGTGTATAACAAAACATGTTCATTATGAAGATCAAGGAGCTCATAAAACAAACCATTAGAGACAGTTCATTGAGAAAAATAAACTTGATTGTATTA
>APFE030142626.1:0-20119 GCA_000404065.3 Pinus taeda
GAGGCTCTGAGTCCTCCCCCATCAGGGAAGCCATTGGGGTTAAACTATGAGCTGACGTGCGCTGTTGTCGGGAGTTGCAGGGTCAGAATAACAGGGACGTAGTGCTCTGACAATGTTCTGTCTCTGAGAATGGTGAAACCCTAGGTCGCCATTTCCATTTCTCTTTGTTCCATCTAGTTCCTACAAAAGGCAACAACTACAAGTTTATGCATAACTATATGCACATATTTCTTTTATGGCTTCTACTGAAAGCAAGTCAGTGGGTTGTCCCCGACTATGAGATCGAAGGTTGACATTGTGATTTGAATGGTCTCTATAGACACTCTCGAATACTGACTCTCTTGACACTCTCGAATACTGACTCTCTAGACACTCCTGAATACTGACTCTCTAGACACTCTCGACTACTGCCACTCCCCGACCAATTCATCTCCAACTTAAATATTTCATTCCTTTTTTTAGAGAATGGGATGACTGGTTCCCATCTTGTAAACATTATATTTTATAAGTTTAATTTATTCAATTTATGTTTTTATTGAAAAAAATGTTTTTAATTATTTTTATCAAATAATATGTAATATGAAAAAAAACAAAATATGAAATTATAAAGAAGCCAATTATACATATATGTTTCTTTTGTGGGCCCTGCCAGAAGAAAGTTGATGGTTGGGGTGGCTTTGAGATCAGAGGTCGGCATTGTGTTTTGAATAGTGCTATGACATTCTGCCACTAATTGGCATCCTTGTAAACACAACCAACTGTGTGTACATATTTCTTTTGTGGTCCCTACTGAAAGCAAGTCGAAAGATGGGTGTGATTATGAGGTCAGAAGTCAGACTTGTGGTTTGAATGGTCTCTTTGGACACTCTCGACTGTTGACAGTGCCTGATCAAATTGGCTCTATTTACAATAATGCATGGAAGCATTCTAAGTCAATGTTGTTTTAAATTTGAAAATATAAAGTGTGTGTGTGTGTGTGTGTGTGTGTATCTAAAGTATTGTTTTATTGTTTTATATTTAAATAATATGTTATGTGAGAAAACAAAATAATAAATTATATACACGCATGTTTGTTTTGTGGGCCTTTGTAAAAGCAAGTCGGATGTCGATCTCGACTATGAGATTGGAGGTCGGCATTGTAGTTTGAATGGTATCTCTAGACACTGCCTACTACTGATACTTCTCCATCAATTTGGCTCCATCTTCAATATTTCATTCTTTTCTTTAGAGAATAGGATAATGGGTTCGTGTCTTTTAAACATTTTATCTTATAAGTATAATTTATTCAATTTACGTTTTTATTGATAAAATAAACAAATTTGTTTAAATTAATTTTATCAAATAATATAAAATGATAAATTATAAAGAAGTCAATTATAGATATACGTTTCTTTTGTGGGCCCTATCACAAGAAAGTCAGTGGTCGGGTTGCCTATGAGATCAAAGGCCAACATTGTGTTTTGGACGGTGCTACGACATTCTGCGACTAATTGGCCTCCTTATAAACACACCCAACTATATGTACATATTTTTTGTGTTCTCTATTGAAGGAAGGTAGAAAGATGGGTCCATCTATGAGGTCAGAAGTCAGATTTGTCGTTTGAATGGTCTCTCTAAACACTCCCAACTATTGGCAGTCCCAACCAAATCGGCTCAATCTACAATACTGGATAGAAGCATTCTAAATCAATTTTGTTTTATGTTTGAAAATTATTTATTTAAAATACAATTTTAAAGAATGGTATAGAAAATAAATATATTAATAAGTAATAAAATTTTATCAATTTATATCTTAAAATGACAACTTTGTTGTATATCTACTTGTCTTCTATAGTACATTTTATACCAATATCTTTTTTACTTTGTTTGTTAAGGATGTTTTTTTTTGTTGTTTTTTTTGGGTCCTAATCATTATTAAGTGTGGCAAATGACTAAATTGTTAAGTTTTATTGATTTTACTTAAAATTAATAAATATTTAAAATAAAGTTTTATCAATTTATATCTAAAATACAACTTTGCAGTATATCTAATTTTTGTTCCATAGTACATTTTATATCAAGATTTTTTTACTTTGTTTGTTAAGCATGTTCTTCTTAGTTTTTTGTTTTTGTTTTTGTTTTTGTTTTTGTTTTTGTTTTTGTTTTTGGGTCCTAATAAATTTTAATTGTGGCAAATGACTAAATTGTTAAGTTTTATTGGTTTTACTTAAAATTGGATGGTTGCAAAAAGAATTAAGGTTTCAGTGAGTATTTTGATTATTTTCCTTGATTACAAAGTATAGGGAATTTTGTTTAAAGTTTTGTGAACGTGAATTTAAATTTAAATTTATTCATACATTTTGTAAATTAAGTATTTGGAATATTAAGTAGTTAATTAAATTTAAATTTAACTATATTTATGATAGTTTATATATATATATATAGAGAGAGAGAGAGAAGGGAAAAGGGGTGATGAAGGAAGAGAATCCAGAGGAAATTTACGAAATTCCCGATACTTCAGATGAGGATGGAAGCCGCGACCAGAGTATGAATGCAGAGGAATGGTAGCAGTACGCCATGGGAGTTAGCTAGCGGAGCCGGCGGGGCAGACAGGTACTGCAGCGCGGGCGTCGGAGGAGGATTCGACACGGAGTCCGCGAGGCTGCCCCAATCAGTGGTCAGGATAGTGAGGCTAATAAGGCTCGGGACGGTAGGGGAGAAGAGCCGGAGCAGAGTAGGCGACCAGCCAGGAGGGCCAGACAAACTCTCGAACATAAAATTCAGCTCGCCGAGAGAGCATACGCTCAAAATACCAGTCCCAAAATCAGGCAAATCATCCAAAACATGGAAGAAGAAGCTATCCAAGCCCAATCTGATTCGGAGATGGAGGACTGGGAATTTCTGGTGCATGACCTCGGTAATACGAGAGGCAGAATGTCTCTGTTCAAGCAGTCCTTACACATTTACTGGGTGATGAAACGGTTGCTTGCTAAGGCCTTGGAGCAGGTTGCTACTGAAATGGCAGAGTTGGCTCAGGGTGTCCCCAACTTGAGACAAGAGCTCTGCATCCTGCAAATTTCCATGGAGATGCAGGGGAAACAATTAGATGAAATTCAACAACTGCTTAAAGACAGCCAGCAGAAGAGCAGCAAGGAGACCTCTCCGATCCTTGCAGATGCAGCTGAGTAACTTTAGTTCTTGTTTTCTTTTTGATGAGTCTAAGCTATATAGATAAACTAGACAGCTTCCTTCATTTTGTAATAGATAGCTACTATATGCATATCAGCAGAATTAGACCAGGGAAGGACTGTACTGTTTATTTAGCTTGGAAAAACAGAATGTGGTATTTCTTTTTTTGGTTTGCTGTTAAAAACTTTAGGTGGATACCCTACTCGGTTTCCCCTAGTGGGCGGGTAGATGGTTCCACCAATACTGCTGTAATTTTTTGACGTGATAATAGAAAATACGAGTAACACCTTTGCCTAAAAAAAAAAAAAAAAAAAAAAAAAAAAAATAGATTTAATATATTATAATATAATATATAATATAAATATATATACTTATATATTTGAAATTCGATAATGTTGTATTCTATAAATTGTTGACATAATGATAAATGATGCTTTATTATTAAACTTTATGTTTTTAACAACAAAAGATAGAGTTTTAAGTTAACATAAAGTTGTTTTTATATTCCTATTTTAAATCCATGATGTTAAAATTGATTGTCACAATATTTTTTTGGGACATCATATAAGTTATATGTCATTAATATTTGGATTACAACATGAAAATAAACTGAAAAATGCAATAAATTAAAGATATATATATTATAAATAATATATAATATAATAAATATTATAATATATATATATAACTATATATAATAAATATATAATATATATATATACTAAAGTGATGTATAGTTAGAAAACAATTAATATTTTATTAAGTGATTTCCACTGTAACTCTATGAGCCATGCTTTATAATAATATATATATATATAGATAAAAGGATATGGAGTCATGGATATAAATTGCTAGTCTACATTATTCTTTCTGGGTGTTTTATGTATGTAGATTATGCATCGGTTTAATGCCTTCAAAATGTTTATGACGGGCCTTTGAAATACGTGTTTTTAGGGTTTGATAAAGTAATTGCCCTTTTTAGTTGAGAAATATTTGTTTTTGTATGTGTTTCTTATTTTATAGGTATGGGATTGTAGTGCTTACAATGTTCTGGACATTTGTGCAATTTTGAATTGTCTCTGGATTTTAAAGTGATGATTACTTTTATTTAAATGGAACAATATCCAAAACTTGATAGATTTTTTAGAAATTTTAAATGAACTTTATTGTTCTCCATTAATTTGAGATTAAATTAGATGCTACTTGTGGCTAGATTGCAAGTTACACTTCTAAATGATTTTTTGAATTATGGAAAAATATTATTGTTTTATGTAGCAATTATGTGTTCTTTTAATTTTTTCAAAACAAGTGGAAAGCAATAAACAAATGGAAACTATGAGGAATTAAAGAATGTTACAACCTTTGTTATTTGTAATTGTGGTGTTCAATAGTATTTAATGTCTAAACACTTAAAGACAACTATAAGGATCTTCAAATACCCTTAGATACTTAGGTTTTACTTTACTTTTTTGACCAATTGACATTTGGTTTGATTTGAAGTACAATGTCTAATCATTATTTGACTTGATGGTATACTAGATTCAGGTGATGTCTCCTAGTTTGGGTGGAATATGTTATAAAACAGTGCTATGTAATTGTGAATGATTTTGGGTCATGGAATGTGTAGTTGTGGAATTGTCAAAGTTGTTGCAAAAACTTATAAAAGAGGAGTCTGATAATCAGATATTGCATTATGCAAATAAATCAAAAAAAAAGGAAAAAGTGGTTTGAATGCAATTTCAGTGGCAGGGGGATTAGTTGCAATTTTAATTGGTGCAAATGTTTATGTTGATGGATGCAATAACTTTGTTCAAATCCAGAGAACAATATATTACTGTCAAAGGCCAACATGCAAGATTTTTTTTTATGGGATTTGGATGTTAAATTTTTCAATTCACTGTCTCAAGTGAGAAAGAATTTCTACACACTATAATGTTAAAATCAGGAGAGATTAAATGCACTTCTATATCAAATAGTTATTTTTTATGTTTATATCTATTTGCAATATGTATTCCAAGATGAGTGGCTATGGAAGCTTTAATTATTGTATTTCTAGAGAATTTTGGTGCAATATGTTTTGTTCAATTTGACACATTTACTAAAGTACATATCCAATTTAATGTTGTTATAGAACAATGATTAATATTGGGTGACAGATTTTAGTTGCAACTACTCTGCCCATGTGTGGCTAGAATGTTAATTGTTATTTATGGCATAGTAGATAACAATTTCAATGTCTATGGTAAAGTTAGCCTGCCCACCTTGGTTTGCAATTTAATGTAGTTATAGTTTTATGATTGCAATTGAGCAATGGTTTCTTATTTGTTATCTTAAATTAGAGTTGTTTATTATAGAAAATTATATTGTAATTTATTTTTCAAGCTAATAATTGGATTCTATTTGATTTATACATTTTGAAACAAATTTATTGTTGTTCTAAAAAATTCTTTACGAAATTTTGGAAATTAAATATTGTGTTTTGAAATTTGTTAAAATGGTAATAATGTTTTTGTTGCTATTATTTTAAATTTCATAAATGCATGTAGTTTTAAATTATGTTTCAATTGCAAAAAAAATGCAATCTTTAGGATTCCTTGTGGCATTTTCATCCACTCTTTTGTCACAATGCTACGTACTCATTGTCATAGTATCATGAAACAAAAAAACAAGGAGAGAAGATAATCACAAAGACAATATCGACTAGATAATACATGAAGTCTAAAAGTTTCATAGTATCATGTGTGTTGATTGGACATTCAATGCAATCCATGCTCTTAATGCTATAAATCATTGTCACATTTGGTCAAATTGTCAGTTTGTTTCAATATACTTTATGGCAATAAGTAATAGTTTTGCGTTGAAAATGATCAAAATTGCAAGAAATTGATCACAAGTTATCTAGATTCAATCTACATAGATTAGAGTAATTCTTCTATTATCATGGTGACTGCTTATTTGCCTCATTTGTTGTTTTTCTTCAGTTCAGTTGAAATACGACATGAAATTGTAAACCACTTTTGACTTTTCTTATCTCATGGACATGATGTTGCTTTGCATCCATTGCATACAAAATTGATGCCTAAATACATTCAGAACCTTCATCATGTCAATTATTTTGCAATGTACCTGAAAGGATTTTGTACACCTTCTTTTATTTGTGTTGGAACTACAATTAGCTTATGGGGGGATGCATTTTGTATCAAATGGTTCTTCAAGTCGTTGTCAATTCCGTTCAATGTTTGGTTATTTACAAATGGCCAAGCATATCTATGTTTCAATTCTGACACTTATGGCTATTGATATAATATATTGCTACATAGTCAAAATCCTGCATGTGGACATTTTGATCCACTGAAGGTACATAGCATAATAGATAGATGTTGACGGTGTTGGACCTGCCAACGTGTTAAGGGATCTCCTCGGTAAGAAGTCCCAACTGGACCTCAGACCGTTAGGAGTAGGAGTCCCAGCAGTGGGTAGTAAAGTAGTGCCTTGACAACGGTAGTGTGCAGAGGTAAGTATGATAACTTTGTCGGAAGCAAGTGTGTGCTCTTGCATCGAGTCAAGTGAGATGCATGGGGGGTTCTAACACATGGAAGGGAAAAGGAAGTGTGTCCCTTAGAAGCCTGTAATAGTACATAGTCTGAAAGGAACACATGAGAGGAATGACATCACAGGTTGGAAGCGGAATAGTCCAAAATCCAAAGTGATGGGTTAATACAACAACACATCTTCAACAAGATTCAGACAATTGCATACAAAACAATTCCCACCAAAATGTGTAAGTTAAATAACATACATTGCTAAAGTAACCAGAAGAATCAAACCACAATAACAACATATGCATGAAAATGTGCCAGCTTAGTTATATTATTAAGTGAAAGTTCCATCCATACATACACCATTGACAACCACTAGCCCCAATAGTGGAACATTATAGTCAACATTGCCTGCTCCTCCAAAGAGATGTACTCGATCTACGCTGTGGAGAATTCAGGGCTTGTCACAATACTCTCCAAGCCTTCTCTAAGCAATGCCTAGCCAAAAGCTTGGCTCCCAAAAGCGAGTACTATGATTTATGAGGTGTTATATATAACAAAGGGTGGGCTGACCCTTGACATTCCCCTTTGACGCTTTGACTACCCTCACGACTTTTCACATTACATAGTCATACTCCACTAATGACACTTGGAATTTCACTTATAATATATTTACAAATAATAATACAAGTTCCACATATACCCATATGGGACAAAATAGGCTTGAGTAAGCCTAACAAGACAAACATCATCACTCAGGGTCTTAGGGAAAGACCAACTCGGCAACATCCTCTTGATGGTGTTCGGTGACGAACAAATACCAAGCTCGGTACTGCGCTATTGCGTCCCCTTATTGTTTGGTGATTTCTTTTTGAAACAGACTCTTGCCTCCATGGCTTCCGGGTATATGGTTTTAGAACCTCTATCCAAATCATCTTAAAGCATGCACAACATTGTCTTGAGTGTGGTTGGACTACTGATGTACTTCTGCATGTTTTCTGTGCTCAGCTGCAAGTCATTGCTGGTGGCCTCTCGCATCAACTACTCTATGTACCTATCGACCTTCAACATGACTTGGTTATTCTTATGGCTTGAGTGAGGGTTCTAATTCAAGGGATCTTGTGTGCCTTCACTATGAAATCCAAATTCTTGAACAACTATGCATAGGAAGCCTTAATACTGGTGATGAGCTGAGCGAGCTTCTCATAATTTCGGATCAACATTTGAATCTATGCTTTGTCTAACTGTACCTGCTGCTTCATTATCTTCTGCAAGGAAAGCAAATCTCCCTTGTACCTCATTGTCCATTCATGTACATGCGTAATAACAACGTGGATGTCTTTGAGAGTTTGGGCTATCTTCACGCATTGTTGTTGAAAACCATATAGATGGACCTCCTTATGCATGGTGACAAATATTCCATACAGTTTCTACATGGTGGCCTCAAGGGTTGATCCTTCAACAAGTATCACTTTTCTCATCTTTGCCATAGCGGATCCTATGGATTGTTCTGTTCTCTACCTAACCTCTTGCAAGTTCTTCGTCATCTGATCATTCTCTATTATCAAGAACTTGACCATTGAACTCCTGACTTCTGCATAAGCCTTAGAAGCATCGACCATGGCAGTTGGATGTCTTCTAAAATCTGACATAATCACCCTTTCCTCTATGTGTGTAGGTGATGCATGATCATCCGAGAGCTACTTTCTTCGTGCATGTACAATCCTTTCTTGTGACTTATTACGTGAAAAACTATACACATCCATCACTAGATCATCATCAAGGAGAATAACCTCTCCTTGCTCGCTTGGGATTGGTTCTTATTATGGAGGTGGTGGAGATTATGGGGTGACCTCAGATGCTCTCAGCATGGGGTTGGTATCTTAGTCCTGAGGCTCCCGTTCCAACTCCATTTCCATTGCTTCAACCATCTACTCAATTTGCTGAGCAAGTTCCCAAACTTGCACCTACTCACCCTCTTCTTCATTTGTTGGATGCTTTGACTCCTCAACCTGTATAGGCACAACTTGCTTTGTCACTATGCCTTGCATTTCCTCCTGTTCCTGTTTCTACTTCTCTTCCCTTTCTCTCCTCCTTAGCTCCTACTCTTCTTTTAGCTTATTTTTTGTTTCCTGCAACTTTCTCTTGGCATCCTTCAAACTTTTCTTCTCTTTCTTACTTTGTTCTACTCTCCTTTCATGTTGTCGCCTCTTCGCCTCTATTTACAAAGCTACCTTCTCAATAAGAGGATCTTCTTTGAACTTGTAGCTTTTCTCAGCCTCTAGGTTCTCGACAATATTCTTCACCTCTATGAGCATCACCCAATGCAATGAGTGCTAATTTAGCTATTCAAAAATCACGAGAAATTAGTCAGTTACGACTACCTCTCATAGAAATGGTCATACGTGAATGACTTACTTAACGCAGTTGAATCCTAAAAAATGATATCTAATATAATGCATTGTGTAAACCCCTAATACTTAATATTCCTCTTGCCTTTGTCCTACGCCAGTTTGTTGCTTAATATTGTTGCCTATAGAGCTTCTTTCCATTTTATAGTTATGCTAACTGCATTAAGCCTAGAGGAGTAATAGCAATACCTCCAAGGGTCTTCCACTAGCCAATGACACGCCCCATGGATCCATGGATAATACACCTTCACATAGTGTTTCTTGCATATGTAGTGGGGATCATACGTATTGAAACTCTTGGTGCTAAACTCAAACTTATTCAAGTCCTCGGCCTTGGAATCAGCAACCTTCAAGCTTTGGATCTTGTACAATCCAACCTGCAAAGGAAGAGCAGGCCATGGTTCCTTCTTCCTCCTGCGTAGTCCTATTGATAACCCTATGGAGATGTGATACACAACCTCTTGCATGACCAACTTATCTGTGGAAAACCCTAGTAGCATATGCAGAGGCTTCTCCCTGGTGCAAACATCCTAATGAAAGTGCCACCAGATGAGGCATACCAATCTACAATATTAAGCAATGCATGCATCACTTCTTGGGACATGCAAGGTGGATATTGTTCGAAGATCATCTTGTGAACTAGGGTGATGAAGTGGTTAGATAACCTTTCTATGACTCCTTGGTAACTGCACTTAGAAAGAAACTTACAATAGACGTTCACAACATCATCTGATGGTGTCCATGTCTAACCCATGCCAGGAAACTGATGTTGGGCACAAATTGCATCAAGAACATACACGAACATAAAGAATCTCACTTGCTCATCCTTAGGCAGATTCTAGGCATTAGTCACATGCATTTTCAACTGAAGAGCCAACGTGTCCAACCAGTTGAATGGCCTTTGCAAACTAATCCAACACAACTACCCAATTCTGTGGAAAGGTCTTTGTACTCTCTTGATCGTACAAGCGACATGCAAAGGTGATAAAGAGTTGGTAGGCCTTCCTGAGTGACTTAGTCTTGTAGACTTAATTGGGTGTCGAATTGAACTTCGATGGCTCTTTTACCCAACACTTCATGATGTATCCAGTGTTCACATTGTTGTTGGGAGTATAGAAGAGTGCATCCATGCGGTTCACCGACTATGGTAAGTGATACATTTGATGATAGTTTTCCATCCTAGAGGTAGCAAGTTGTGTTCCACTGGCACTGCTCAATGTCATCCTCTCGGGATCATTATGTGATATAATCCAGTGAATGATGTCCGCTCATTGGAAGGTGGGATAACTGCATGCAACATTGTACAAGCCTAACTTGTGGATGTTGACATAGACCTATCGATCTTTCAGATCTTCCTTGAAGCTACTTGCAAATATGTCCTTAATTTCCTGCCATGTTATCTTCATGTCCCTCTCTATGAACAGTTGTGTGTTTGCATAGACTGGCAAGTTGATTGACACATGTTTAATTACATCTCCAATACTTCTCTCTACGATATGCTTTGATCCTACTCTCTTGGAAGCCATGCTACCTGTACTACTGAAAAGCTACTCAACAACTAATATACCTGGAGACAGAGAGGAAACTCATGGCATGCAAGTATTAGATTAAAATAAAAAATCACTTCAAGGACCGGTCATGCAACAAACTGGGCAACTGCTGGGCAAGATTGCTTAATTCTGACTTTCAGAGGTGAGGGAATGTCATCTAGATCTACACATTGCGCAATCCTGGCTACAAATGGGAGCTGATGATGCCTGGAACTACGCAATGCGCAGTCTAATTGGCTTGTTGATGACTGGAACTATATAATGCATAGTTCAGTCTAGCTTTGATGTTGGTTGGGACTACACATTACACAATCACAGTAGGCAAGACTCTGGGACTGTCTCCTAGAACTGTGCAGTGAGTAACTAGAGCGAGTCACTGGTAGCCTCTATGCAATCTCTGGAGCCAAGGTAGAGCCTTGAGATCCATAAATGCGCAGTGCATGCCAGGAAGAGCTAGATTCTGCCAAGGAAGCCTAGATATGCCCAAGGGCAACATGAAAACAATTATATATGATTGCAAGAATGAAGGATGGTGCATATATGAGTGAATGGTGATGCATGCAATCAAAAAAAATGCAGGAATCAATTAAATAGCAGAAAAATGAAGCTTGTGGGGAGAGTTGCCGCAACGACGATCGTTAGTGAAAAAACTGGGTTATGAATGTGACGCTTAGGAAAGGCAATGCAAAACTTAAAACAAAGTAAGTAAATAAAGACAAGTTGTACAGAGAAATATAGAACTCAAATTAAAGCACAAGTACCTGGGCAGTGTAAGACAAGCTGCTAATATTTTAGTAGGGAGGCTCCAAAACAAAGTGAACGCAAAATATTGGAGGGTGGTTGTAGCCGCTATAATAAATTTATCACAAGTTATCTAGATTCAATCTACATAGATTAAAGCATTTCTTTTATTATCATGGTGACTCTTTATTTGCCTCATTTGTTGTTTTTTCTTCACTTTCGCTATAGTTTAGTTGAAATACGACATGAAATTGTAAACCACTTTTGACTTTGCTTATCTCATGGACATGATGTTGCTTTGAATCCATTGCATACAAAATTGACGCCTTAATACATTCGAGACCTTCATCATGTTAATTATTTTGCAATGTACTTGAAAGGATTGTGTATACCTTCTTTTATTTGTGCTCGAACTACAATTAGCTTATGGGGGATGCATTTTGTATCAAATCGTTGTCAGTTCTGTTCAATGTTTGGTAATTTACAAATGGCCAAGAATATCTACTTTTCAGTTTAGACACTTATGGCTATCGATATAATATTTTGCTACATAGTCAAAACCCTGCATGTGGACATTTTGAGCCACTGATGCTACATAGAATAGTAGATAGTTGTTTATGGTGTTGGACCCGATAACATGTCAAGGGATATCCCCAGTAAGAAGTCCCAACTAGATCTCAAACCATCAAGAGTCCTAGCAGTGGGCAGTAAAGTAATGCCTTCACTGCGATAGCGCGCAAACGTAAGTATGATAACTTTGTCGAAAGCAAGTGTGTGACCTTGCAATGAGTCAAGTGAGATGCATGGGGGGTTCTGACACACTAAAGGGAAAAGGAAGTGTGCCCCTTAGAAGCCTGTAATAGTACGTAGCCTAAAAGGAACACATGAGCGGAATGACATCACAGGCTGGAAGCTGAATAGTCCACAATCCAAAGTGATGGGTTAATACAACAACACATCTTCAACAAGGTTCATACAATTGCATACGAAATAGTTCATAAACAAATGCGTAAGTTAAATAAAATACATTGCTAAAGTAACCAGAAGAGTCGAACTACAATAAACATATGCATGAAAACGTGTTGGCTCAGTTATATTATTAAGTGAAATTTCCATCCATACATACACCACTGACAATCTCTAGCCCCAATAGTGGAACATTCAGTCAACATCGCCTGCTCCTCCAAAGAGATGTACTTGCTCTACGCTATGGAGAAGCCAAGGCTCATCATAATACTCTCCAAGCCTTCTCTAAGCAATGCATAGCCAAAAGCTTCGCTCCCAAAAGACAGTACTATGAGTTATGAGGTTCTATATAAAAAGGGGTGGGGTGACCCTTGAAATTCACCTTTGACTCTTTGACTACCCTCATGACTCTTCACATTACATAGTGGTTGTTCATATTCCACTAATGACACTTGGAATTTCACTTACAGTATATTTACAAATAATAATACAATTTCCACATATACCCATGTGGGACAAAATAGTCTTGAGTCAGCCTAACAAGACAAACATCATCACTCGGGGTATTGGGGAAATACCAACTCGGAAACATCCTCTTGATGGTCTTGGGTGACGAACTGATACCAAGCTTGGTAATGCGCTATTGTGTCCCCGTACTGTTTCGTGATTTCTTTCTCGAAACAAACTCTTACCTCCATGGCTTCGGGGTATATTGTTCTAGAACCTCTGTCCATCTCATCTTGAAGCGTGCGCAACATTGTCCTGAGTGTGGTTGGACCACTGATGTACTTCTACATGTTTTTTGTGCTCAGCTGCAAGTCATCGATGGTGGCCTCTCGCATCAACTGCTCTATGTACCTGTCGACCTCCAGCAGGACTTGGTTCTTTTTTATGGCTTGAGTGACAGTTTTGATTGAAGGGATCATGTGTGTCCTCACTATGACATCCAAATTCTTGAACAAGCATGCATAGGAAGCCTCAATGCTGGTGATGAACGAAGGGAGTTGCTCATAATTCCAGATCAACATCTGAATCTGTGCTTTGTCTAGCTCTGCCCGCGGGTTCATTATCTTCTGTAAGTAAAGCGGGGGTCCCTTGCACCTCATTGTCCATTCATGTACATGCATAATAACAACGTCGATGTCTTTGAGAGTTTGGGCTATCTTCACACACTATTGTTGAAAACCATATAGATTGACAACCTCCTTGTGCATGCTGGAAAATCTGCCATACGGTTTCTACATGGTGGTCCCAAGAGTCGTTACTTCAGCAAGTATCACTTCTCTCATCTTTGCCATAGCGGATCCTATGGATTATTTTGTTCTCTTCCTAGCCTCTTGCAAGTTCTTTACCATTCGATCATTCTCTGCTATCAAGAACTTGACCATTGAACTCGTGGATTTTGCATAAGCCTTTGAAGCATCGACCATGACAGTTGGATGTCTTCTAACATCTGACACAATCATCCTTTCCTCTATGTGTGTAGGTGATGCGTGATCATCTGGGAGTTGCTTTCTTCGCGCCTATACAATCCTTTGTTTTGACTTATCAAATGAAATATTGTACACATCCATCACTAGATCATCATCAAGGAGAACAACCTATCCTTGCTCGCTCGGGATTGGTTCTAATTTTGGAGGTGGTGGAGACTATGGGGGTACCCTTGGATGCTCTCGACATGAGGTTGATGTCTTGATCTTGAGGATCCTATTGCAACTCCATGCTCGTTGCTTCAAACATTTGCTCAATCTGCTGAGCAAGTTCCCGAACTTTCACCTGCTCACCCTCTTCTTCATATGTTGGCTGCTCTGACTCCTCAACCTATATAGACGCAACTTTCTTTGTCATTGTGCCTTGCCTTTCCTCCTATTCCTGTTTCTTCTTCTCTTCCCTTTCTCTCCTCCTAACCTCTTGCTCTTCTTTCAGCTTCTTTTCTGTTTCCAACAACTTTCTCTCTGCATCCTACAAACTTTGCTTCTCTTTCTTCCTTCGTTCTACTCTCCTTTCACGTTGTCGCCTCTTTGTGTCTATTTCCAAAGCTACCTTCTCAACAAGAGGATCTTCTCTGAACTTGTAGCTTTTATCGGCCTCTAGGTTCTCGGCAATATTCCTCTTGCCTTTTTCCTGCATTGGTTTGTTCTCATTGTTGCTGCCTGTAGAGCTACTTTCATTTCTATAGCCATGTTGACCAGTTCATTAAACCTATAAGAGTTGTAGCAATACCCCCAAGGGTCTTCCTCTTGCCAATGACATGCCTCATCAATCCATGGATAATACACCTTTGCACAATAGTTATTGCATATGTAGTGGGATCACATGGATTGAAACTCTTGGTGTTGAACTCAAACTTATTCAAGTCCTCGACCTCAACATCCACATCCTTCAAGCTCCAGATCTCGTACAATCCAATCCGCAAAGGAAGAGCAGGCCATAGTGCCTTCTTCCTCCTATGGGTCCTGCTGATAACCCTGTGGAGATGTGATACACAACCTTGGTAGCACATGTGGAGGCTTCTCTCCACCAAACATCCTTATGAAGGTGCCACTATGTGAGGCATACCAATCTGCAATGTTAAGCAATGTTTGGATCGCTTCTTGGGACATGAAAGGTGGATCCTATTCAAAGATCATCTTGTAAACTGGGGTGATGAAGCAGTCAGATAGCCTTGCCATGACTCCTTGGTAATTGCACTCAGAAAGAAACTTACGATAGATGTCCACAACATCATCTGATGGTGTCCATGTACAACCCATGCTAGGAAACTGATGTTGGGCATAAATTTCATCAAGCAGGTACGCAGACATATAGAATCTTGCTTGCTCATCCTTAGGCGGATTTCAGGAATAAGTCACATGCACTTTCAGCTGAAGAGCCAACATGTCCAACCAGTTGAATGACCTTCCTTCATTTTCCAATTGATCCAACACAACTAGCCAATTCTGTGGAAAGGTATTCGTGCTCTCTTGACTGTACAAGCAACATGCAAAGATGATCAAGAGTTGGTAGGTCTTCTTCAGTGACTTAGTCTTGTAGACCTAATTGGGTGTCGACCTGAACGTCGATGGCTCTTTTACCCAATGCTTCATGATGTCTCTAGTGTTCAAATTATTGTTGGGAGTATAGAAGAGTGCATCCATGTGGTTAACTAACTACGATAAGTGATACATCTGATGAGAGTTTTTCATCCTGAAGGTAGCAAGTTGTGTTCCACTAGCACTGCTCAATGTCATCATCTCGGGATCAGTATGTGAGACAATCCAGTGAATGATGTCTGCACATGGGAAGGTGGGGTATCTGCATGAAGCCCTGTATAAGCCTAACTTATGGATGTTGACATAGACATGTCAATCTTCCAAATCTTCCTTGAAGTTGCTTGCAAATATGTCCTTAATTTCCTGCCATGTTATATTCATGTCCTTCTCTATGAACAATTGTGTGTCTGCATGGACTCGCAAGTTCATTGACACTTGTTCAACTACATCTCCAGTATTGCTCTTTACAATATTCTTTAATCATGCTCTCTTGGAAGCCATGCTACCTATACTATTGAGAAGTTGCTCAACAATTGATGTACCTGGAAACAAAGAGGAAACTAATGGCATGCAAATGCTAGCTTAAAATCACTTCAAGGACCGATCATGCAAGAAACTCGGCAAATTGCTGGGAAAGATTGCGCAATTTTGACTTTCAAAGGTGAGGGACTATCATCTAGATCTACGCATTGTGCAGTCCTAACTGCTAGTGAGAGTTAATAATGACTAGAATTGTGCAATGCGCAATTCAGTCTAGCTTTGATGTTGGCTGGGACTGCTCATTAGGCAATCCCAATGGGCAAGACTCTGGGACTGTCTCCTGGAACTACGCAGTGTGTAATTGGAACCAGTCACTTACAACCTCTTACCAATTTCTAGAGCCAAGGTAGAGCCTTGAGATCCAAAAATGCGGAGTGCATGCTCGGAAGAGCTAGATCCAAGCCAAGGCAGCCCAGATCTGCCCAAGGGCAACATGAAAACGAGTAGATCTAAATGCATGAGTGAAGGATGGTGAATATCTGAGTGAATGGTGATGCGAGCAATTAAAACAAATGTAGGAATCAATCAAACAGAAGAACAATGAAGCTTGTGGGGACAGCCGCCGCAACGATGATTGTTAGTGTAAAAACTAGGCTATGCATGAGACACTTAGGAAAGGAAATGAAAAACTTAAAACATTACTTCTACAAGCTAAAAAAAAAACCAAAATGCTAGTGGTTGCTCAATCAAACAAGAAAAACAACACTCACACAATCCAAGAAAACAAAAGCGACAAAAAAAGATGCAAAAGACAAGAAAAGAAAAACTTACTCGGAAAAGTTGTGTCGACTGTGCCAAACGTTCCTAGATGCCTTGGGAATGCCACAACTCTAAGATCGAATTTGAAAATGAGCTCCGACAATGTCCATTGAATAGATTAGACTGATTTCGGGTTTATGATGTGAACGCCAAAAATTCAAGAAAAAATGATAAGTGGCGATAGTTTCTAAAATTAACTCAAGTGTAACTCCCACTGCTAAAAATAGATCCCTATTTTTTAGGGATGATTTTTTCTTTTTCAGGAAGGGTTGCCATACATGCATGGATAAATTGTGTAGTTTTGGGGCAAACAGAAAACACACCGGCATATGCATTAGACAACTGCTGAGGGAATGCTTCTGCGCAATTCCTAGGTTGAGTGGCTCTGGCTGCCTATCATGGTCTATGTAGTTTCCTAGCTGAAGACAAGCTATCAGCTAGGTCTGCGTAGTTCTGGAGCTGAAGCTCATCGTTGGGTTGAACTGCGAATTTCCTAAGAGAAATGATGGTTGCCCTTTAGGATTGTGCAGATTGCCAAGGCAATGCAAGAACCAGATTGTAAACAATTCACTGGGTCAACTTGTGGTTAGAAAACAAAGCAAGTAAACAAACACAAGATGTAAAGTGAAAGATAAAACTCAAATGAAAGCACAAGTACCTGAGTAGTGCAAGACAAGTTGTTGAGATTTTAGTAGGGAGGCTCCAAAACGAAGCGAAGGAAAAATTTTGGAGGATGGTTGTAGTCGCTACAAGAAATTGATCACATGTTATCTAGATTCAATCTACATAGATTAAAGCATTTCTTCTATTATCATGGTGACTCTTTATTTGCCTCATTTGTTGTTTTTCTTCAATTTCGCTATAATTCAGTTGAAAAAAGGCATGAAATTGTAAACCACTTTCAACTTTGCTTATCTCATGGGCATGATGCTGCTTTGCATCCATTGCATACAAAATTGACGCCTTAATACATTCAAGACCTTCATCATGTTACTTCTTTTGCAATGTACTTGAAAGGATTGTGTACACCTTCTTTCTTTCCCTCGGAAAAAGTGTAATTTTCATTAAAAAGATAAGAAAATTACATGGTGTATGACACTGCAGATATGAATTGCTGTCAGCAAAAAGGGAGTACTATTTAGAGCTATTATAAACTTTACAAAAACTATTATGATGCTTACTGATAATAAACTTCTGAGAAGTCCAATCCATTTATGAGAATATGAGTTTTGTCTAAAAATATATTGAAAACTAGTAAGTTATATACATAGAAGGAGAAAGTAAAAGAAAAGTTGTTGAATGATCTAGCGATCATTCTGATAGGAACCAATCATGTCCATAAAAGGACGATGATCGTAACTGTAGAAACTGCCACCCTTGTATTCCTGTATCTACCATTGACCTTTGTTCAGCTACGCTGCCTCTTTGGATAAACGATCCACGATCTCATTCCTTTCCTTATATATATGTGAGCATGCAAATGAATCAAATTGGGACTTTAGAGAAAGGATATCAATCAGGATATCTCTAACTGTGTGCAAGTGACAATGATTAACTTCATTTGTCCAGTTAATTATGAGCTGTGAGTCTTCGAATATCTGAAGTTGTTGGCAATTTTGTTCTTTTGCAAAAAGGAGAAGGTATTTTAGACTGATCAATTCAGCATGGTAGTTGGTGCCTTTGCCAAGGCTGACCTTGATTCTATAAAACACTATATTATCCATATGCAGCACCGCCCTCCACCACATCTTTCAGCTTGTGCTAAGTCATCAAAATAACCCCAGGGGGAGTTTATGTCTATGGATTCCTGGGTAATGATCCAAGGGGGTCGGATGTCCTGGTCCTCTGGGAGAAAATTGTATAAAGCCAACAGCAAAATACTGTAGGAGTCCCAATCTATTTTGGCATTCTTGAAAGTGGATTTGTTCCTGTTAAGCCAGATTCCCCAACAAATTAGCAGTGGAAGGCATCTAGTTTTATGAGAATTGGCTTTTATCCACCATCTTTGCCAAGCCTCTTCAATATCTCGTCCTAACCAATCAATATGTAGATTTAGTGAAGTGAGGATCCTTTGCTAGAAGGCTTTCGAGATAGAACAGGTAAAGAAGAGATGAGAAGTATCTTCCTCCTGCATCCTACACAGACAGCATCTAGAAGGCCCGCAATTTGCATGACGTCTCAACATTAGTTCAGTGGGAACCTTGTTTGTTAAAATACACCACATGAAAAGCCTAGATTTTGGAGGGGCCTTTAATTTCCAGATATGACTCCATAAGCAAGAGAAATCACCCGTGTGTCTGGCTGCCATTGTATAAGCATAACCTGATTTGGGGGAGTATTTGACTTGGGGATCTAATGCCCAGATAAGGACATCTTGATTGTCGTTTATACACACATTGGCCTCCTCTAATGAGCCTATGAATCTCTGCCAATCATCGACCCAAATTGTTGGAATGTTGAGCATTCTGTGGTCCTTCCAGGTTTTGTTTTGCCACCTGTCCTGAATATCATCTGCTATATGTGATAAGTGGGTGATGCCTGAGTCTTGAAGGAAATTGCAAAGAGGACAGGGGAGAATATATCCATTCCCACATCCACTCCATACATCCAAACCAATCCTCAATTGAACTCCATTGCCAACTTTCCAAGCAAGACCATGATTGATCAGAGAGATAGACTGAGATAATGCTTTCCAAATTATGGAGGATCCAGTCATAGGAACTGAAGGTCTACGGATCCATTCCATAATTGAGAGCGGATATATGTACCTATGATAAGTGATTTCCTGCCAAAGAATTCTGGAATTAATAAGTTACCATCCCAGTTTTGTAGCTAAAGCCTCAACGAATAAATGCAAATTTTTTATGCCCCAACCCCCCGTTTTTTGGGTTTGTCATTGCTGCCCCAACGGACCCAAGAAAAAGTTCTCCCTAGAATTTGTCCATGCCAAAGGAAGCGACAACATAATTGTTAAATTATTTTTAAAATGCCTTTGGGAATCCAGGCCAGCGACATCTAGTAAACCGGAATAGCTTGTAGGACCAACTTGAGGAGAGTTAGCCTACCTGCTCTAGAAAGCCATCTCTATTGCCAAATATTGATTCTGCTTTAAATCTTGGCTATAAGTCAAGTCCAATCTACTATGCGATAACCATTTGGTTTCAATCTGAAACCCAAATGATTAAGACCATCATCTAAATCTCGACCTCATATTCAAAAAATTGGCTAGCTAATCTTGCTTCATTCAGCTGGCGGGAAACTATGATAATAGTTGATTTTGCAATATTTGGTTGCATGCCTGTAGCTATACAAAAAAGATCTAGAATAACCTTGAAAGCATGTGAGTCTTGAAAAGATCCATTTAAAAAAATCAGAACATCATCAACAAATAAAAGATGGGTTATAGAGGACAT
>APFE030142633.1:0-23965 GCA_000404065.3 Pinus taeda
AAGAGAGTGAACAAACTTGTAGAAGAGATTGGACAGTACAAGGTAGAGGTATCCTCCCTTAAGTCAGAGCTACAAGAAGCCAAGAAGCAGGCACAAGAAGCCAAGAAGCAGACACAAGGAGCTGAGAAGAAAATGGAGAGCAGTCAAGCTAAGAATGCAGAAATCTCCAAAATGAAGTCAGATATCATCTCCCTTAAAATAGTAGCAGCTGAAGCTACTCGTAGCAAGGAAGAAACTGAGGAACAACTTGCAAAGAAGAATACTGAGTGTGAAAGATTAGAAGAAGAGATTGTCCTCTTCAAGAAAAGGGTTGAAGGGATGAACAAAATCATGAAGAGCTCTCAAGCCTTGGATGACATGCTCAGCTATCACAGATCTCCATATGATAAATCAGGACTTGGGTACGTAGGTGAACCCTCAAACAAGAATGAAAATGCTTTAAGAAAAAGAGATGTGAAGAAGCCAGAAAGAAAGTATGATGCTCCTAGTTCCAGCAAAAGCAAGGAGAAAAATCAAGGCTACAATAGAAGAAATCCTACTCCAAGTAGAAAACCAGCTCCAAGAAGAAATGTTGATGATGTCAAAGAGGCAAGTGGGAATGGTTATCATCAAAGAATCTCAAAGCAGAAAGGCTTCAGAAGTACGTCAAGGAAACCTCCATCTCCCAGGTACCAAAGTTCATTTTTTGGTTATTGTTATTCTTGTTCAAACTTTGGTCATATGGCAAAAGACTGTAGAGCAATTCATAGAGATAGATGTTATGGTTTCCGACAACCTCCAAGGAACAATTTTACAAGAAGAAATCATGAAATCTTATTCATGAACAATGTAGAATGCTTCAAGTGTCATAACATTGGGCATATGGCACGTGACTGTAACTTAACATGGGCTCTTACACAAGCTAGACCCATGCAAAAGAAGAAAGTTACACAAGTATGGAGAAGGAAGGAAATACAGTCTGAAAGTCCCTTGAGCTCTCCAATCGATCTAAGTTTCTTTTGAGAAGACTCTGCCAAAAGGAGACGATGCATACAGTTAAGGGGAGCAGGGACAGCAACGACAACACAGTGAATTGGGAATCCGCCATCGTGCAGCAGGAAAACAACTCAAGAAAAACCAGCGTTTCAGAAAAACATTAAATGAAGTTCAATGACATTCGTAAATTGGTGGTGAAGATTTAATTTTAATGTTTTGTATTTGGTCACGGGAGTTTGGTTCAAAATAAAAAAAATGTCATATTTTTTTATGTATTGTGACCAATGCAGCTGCATGAAAAAAAGGGTTTTTCCCTTGAGTAAAAAAATGGAATGCGCAGCCATGCATGAATTTTTTTTTGTTGAGAGTGTTTATTTTATGCACAGTAGTGCAGAGGTGAAGCAGCATTGAGCTTGTGGAAGCAGAAGCCATGGAGGTATGTGTTTGTAATGGTTGTTAAATGAATTATATGCATTGTAATGCAAAGCAAGGAGATCCGCACATCAGTGCGAAGGCAGAACAAAAGGCAAGAGATAAAAAGTGAAATGGTTCGCAGCAGCGAATAAAAACCCAGGGGAGCACAACAGTGTGACAGGAAGAAAGACTTGAGCAAAAGAAAGTTTGGAATTCCTTTTTACAGGTGCTTACAGTTTGTTGAGAGGAATGGGAATGAAAAAGTTTTTTATGTAATGTGAAGACTCAGAATTTTAAATGTAATGAGAAATTTCACACATGAAGTGAATGTGAAAGAAATTTTTATTTTACAGCAGTAAACCAAAGTAAGAATTTCTCAGCTTACAGCAGTAAATGCAAAAGTTTTTAACACAGCAACGTGATGATGTTTGGTCGTTTGCTGGTGGGAAAGGAAAGGAATATGCAGCAGCACAAATCTCATAATTTTTGTTGGTGAAGATATGCAAGTAATGTGAAGCAAGTGAAGAATGCAGCAGCCTGAGCAGAGTAAATGAAACCAGAAGACTTTTACAACAGTAAAAGTAAATTTTATTTTTCACACAGCAGTGAAAAAGAGTTAAGTAAATTTGTTTTGTTGAGAGTTTGAAATGCTGTCCGAATGCAATCAGATTGTGTAAGAAAATTTTTACTTTACAACAGTGAACGTAAAAAAAAAATTTTAACACATCAGTGGCTGAGGATTTTACACAGCAGTGTAAAATTATTTGTAAAAGAAGAAGAGTAATATTTTTGCTGTTTTGGAACTGCATCTAAAGCAGTGTCTGGTTGTAATCCCTCTGTGAGAGGAAGTGAAGTTTTGGTGGATCCCTCTGTTAAAGTGGAAGGTGCCTTTCAGCACAGTGTTCGGTGAATCCCTCTGTTAAGAGGAAGATTTGTTGTCTTTGGAGAATCCCTCTGTCAAGAGGAAGATACTTTTCAGCATAGACAAGTGAATCCCTCTAGTTTAGAGGAAGATGCTTTTCAGCATAATCTCTGGTGAATCCCTCTGTTAAGAGGAAGACTCTTTTGTAACAGCAGCATGTCAAGGAGTTGAGAAAGTCTCTTGGTATGATCGAATGCCCATCAGTTGAAATTAAAGGGGAGTGTTGAAATTGAAATTTCAACTGCGTGACAGATAAACCACCGCAGCAAAACCACAAACCGCCGTGAGCTTCTCGGGACCGCTTTTGCGTGGAGTGGTTTCCGTACACAAGAGACCCGAGAAAATTTAGAGTTGACGCGTGGCTCTCCCCATACGTCACCCTCTGACAGTTTCTCGGGAGGTAAAGCTCGGTTAAAAAGGCTCACCCGATATTCTCTTTCGCCGTCCGATCTACTCCATCAATCTCCGCCGTCGATTAACCCAAGTTGCGTACAGGCCTGCATCAAATAAATATTGCGTGGAGTAAAACAAAGTTTTGTCTTGACCGCCGGTTCTGTCAGCAAAGGAATTAAATGGTATTTAAACGTGGTTGGTAGATAGTAGGTAAGATGTTATAATTTTTGTTTATACGGAGGTATGGGTAAGGAAAAGTACGTAATTTTTTTTGGTCTCATATGTATTGCATGAATTATGTTTTTGTTAGTCGACCATTTTTTGTAATACAAGGTGAAACGCAGCAGCGTAGAGTTTTTGATATAGTATGTGAAATTCGCACAGCAGTGCGTGAAAAAAAAAGGCAGTGAAAGAACGAAGATGAAGTTTAAAAAAAAAAAAAGGTGTGAAATGAATGGCACAACAGTGCGTAGAAGAAGCAGGGGAGATTTTTTTTAAGAGGTTGACTTTGTTTGTGTGGATTGCACAGCAGTGCGAAGACGAAGGAAAGATTAGAATAGAGCATGTAATATTTTGTGTGCTGAAGTTTTTTTATTGTAATGAGCAGGCACATAATGTTTTGTTTTGGAGCAGCATATGTAAAAATTGTTTCTTACAGCAGTATATGTAAAATGTTTTTACAACAGTAAAGGTAAATGAAGATTTGACACAACAGTGTAAAAATCATTTTGTAAAAGAGGCAGAGTATTTTGGGTGAATCCCTCTCAACATAGAGGATGAATATGTATCAATGGTTTTTGTTTTAATGAATAGAAATCTTTTTATGGTGGTGCAATACTCTGTTCTTCAGTCATTTTTTTTAAAAGCTTCCCTGTGCAAAAAGATCCTGGAGTAAAGGAAACAGAGCATTGCCTCTGTGTGCTTGAATTGTTTGTTTTTGGGATTTTGCCAGAAAAATCCCCAACATGTATTTTCTATCAAATTTCTCACGGACTGTCCCCAGGCACTTTGCGAACTGAAGGTGTGTACTCAGTGTGGAAGTACATGCTGCAAATCTCTATTCTAAACAAAAGCATTTCATATCTTGGTATTGATACATTAACACTGGACTACACTGATGATGGAATATGCACCACACAGGAGGAGCACGACGCTCTGTTAAAGAGAAAGGGGAGTCCAAGAAACCAAAAGCTCACTTGGGATGACTACCAGTCAATGAAATTCACCGAATGTGTATGTAATTAATTAATTAATTACTGCTTTGTTGACCAACCAAACGATTTCTGTTATCGGGCGATCAGATGGACATGGTTGTGTAGGTCTGATTGCTGAATATTTGGTGAATAAGCTCACGATTTCTGTTTGATCTAGTTGATTCGCCGAATATTAGGCAATGAGATGGACATGACCATGTCTGTCTGATTGCGGGGTGATAGGCTAATAGCATTATTTTATTTTTTTAATTACAAATTTTGTAACATATATTTATATGCATAAATGAATTGCAGATCATTTAAACTTCTATAATAGCTTTTAGCTATTTGTGATGTTGGATGTAAACTATCACATTAGATTTAGGATTTTCCCTTTAGAATTTGGTGGTGCAGTTCATTCTCTTTCTTGATAATGACCAGTAATAGCAAGTTTTAAATTTGGAAATTCTAAAAAAATGGAAATCTTAAATCTAATATTATAAATATGGAAGCTACTTTACATATCACAGAAGCCTAAATTCTGAAATTTAGGTGTTTTTTTGGGCACTTTAAACTGAAAAGAGTAAAATGATGAGTAGTTACTCTAAACTTTGATAGAAAATAGTTATATAGTGTCGAGATGATTGATCGTGTATGTATTTATTCAATTCCCAGGTCATATATGAAACACTTCGTCTCGCCAACGTCGCTTCAGCGCTTTTCAGAGAAGCGAAAGAAGACATTAAAATTAAAGGCATTTAATAATATGTTTTTACTCTTCTTGTTTGAGATTTATTCAAAGTTACAATTATATACATATATAGTAAGGCTTACAATATTATAGATATAATTTTTCTGTAAGGTTTGAAATGTATAAAATCTCAACTGATACTTCCAATTCCAGCATTTCTTTTAATTTTTACAATACTGCCACGCGATTTACCTCGGCATTCGGATTATCACAAACTTGTGTTCTCAGGAGGCTTTGTGATTCCAAGGGGGTGGACAGTCATGGTACTTCTGAACAACATGCATCTAGACGAAAAGTACCATTCTTCTGCGCTCACATTTGACCCATGGCGTTGGCAACGACAGCTCGAAAATAATGTAATTAATTAGCATGAAATCGCTCACTTCATGTTTGGTGTAAATCCAAATGTCTTACTAATCTCTCTGTCTAATTCTGTTAGTAATCTCTGAGACTTTCTATTGCAGGAGCTCTCAAAGAACCCCTCTTTTATGCCTTTTGGAAGTGGGGCCAGGCTCTGTCCAGGAATGCATCTGGCAAAACTTGAGCTGGCCCTCTTTCTTCATAACTTCGTCACCAAATTCAGGTAAAAGAAATTAGACATCAATTTTACTAATTAATATCATCCTCGAGGAGAAAAGAAAAGAGAACAATACAAAATAGTGTGGCAACATGGTTTATGAACTTATTTACGCTCTGCATGTACACAGTGTCATATTCGTTGACTGCGCTAAAATTGTGTTTTACGTGTACCTAATGTTTGCAGATGGGAGGCAGTGGAGGATGATAAGATCTCCTACTTTCCTGTTTCTCACTTGACTAAAGGCTTTCCGATCCGTCTACATCATCTTCAAGAACGAATGGATGATTAATTGCATTATAGTAGGATTTGATTCATGCATTATGGACTATTAAAAACAGGCAAATAAATTTGAAGGAACGGATGATTAATCGCATTATAATAGGATTTGATTCATCCAGTATGGAGTGTTAAAAACAGTAAGCAAGTTTGAAGCATAAAACAATAATAGCCGCTCTGTGGACATATAACGATCATATTTCAAACATATTTATGTATTTCCTGTATTGAAGCCTGAAAATTTGGGTTTCACTTTGATTCCAATCGGGTTAATGCATCAATCAGCTATTATCGCATATCCTTGTTTAAACGAACAAGATATCAATCAGCTATTATCGCATATCCTTGTTTAAACGACAAGATATCAAGGTTCCAAGTGATAAAAAAAAGTGGTCTGCATAATAGTATGGTTTACTAGAAAAATATTAAACACTAGAGATAAATATAGTTGTACAAATTAAATGTGTGTTTTTTTCTGAAATTCTTGTAACATCTTCATGTGGTAGTGGTAGTGAAATAAGTAACTTTAGTTGTAGAAATTAAATGTGTGTTTTTTTGTCAAATTCTTGTAACATCTTCATAGGGTAGTGGTAGTGAAATAAGCAACTTTGTTAAATTAATAGAATATATTATAAAAATTTGATTGGAATAATGGAGAATTTTCCAGATTATTTTATTATTAGTTATTGGTTGTGATTAGTTAGATTAGATCATATTTTTGAGGAATTTGTTTAAATTCCTCAACGAATTTCTAATTTTATTTATGTACAAATTACTTGATGAATGAAATGAAGTCATGTACACTCTTAGTTGATCGTTTCCTCCATATTTTGTGTCTCTCTTGAATTTATCTTGGTATCACAGCGTGGTGTGGGAGCGTAGTTAGACCTCCAAAGTGCTTTGTTTGTTGCAGATTTTGTTATGTTATAGAGGTAAAGTGCTGCATAGACGATATGTCTATATTTTTAGACCTTTTTGACTATGACCCTTTTGGTGATCATTTTTTCATGATGCCATTTGGAAACATTTTTTGTTCCAGTGACATTTTATAGTCGGAAGAATTCTATGGTAAACAAAACAATTTTATTGATGGCCATAAGTATCAGGAGTAGCAGTCTCCTCCACAAGATGTTGCGATTGAAGAGCTACCAGTTAATCATGAGGAAAGGTCTAAGGAACCTAGTATTGAAAATAAAGATGATGACCAAGGAAATACAGGAATCAAAACACAACAAAAGCATAAACGAAACCAAGATATGTTCAAGTAAGCTGAAATTCTTATTTAAGGAAATCATCATCTCAAAGCTTCAAAGTAACCTATGGAAGACAAAGCAGTTCATATTACACATCCTCAACAATCATGGGAATAAGCCCTCGTGAGGTGACTCACAAGGAGCAAATGGAAGCAAATAAAATTATCTATGGGCACAAAGAATTTGGTGCTCAAATGTTGGACACTAAAAGGAGGAAAGATGCTCCTACCAAGTTTGCACCCTCTAAAGTGTTATCAACTACCACCGATCATGCAAAACCATATTGTGATGAGGACAAACTAGATCACAAGGTTTATGATGTTTTATCATCTCACACTAAAAGGAAGGAAAAACATGACTATGGGTGAATTTCTCCATTAACTGGGATACTTGGAATAATGGAGAAATGTAGAATTCTCCAGATTATTTTATTATTAGCTATTGGTTGTGATTAGGTAGATTAGATACTATTTTGAGGAATTTGTTCAATTTCCTCAACATATATCTAATCTTATTTATGTATAAATTATTTGGTGAATGATATGAAGTTCTGTGCAAGCACTCTTCAGGTTGAGTTCGACTCACCTCAGAGTTGCTCATTTCCTCCATATTTTGCCTCTCTCTTAAATTTATCTATGTGTTGTAAATATATTGAGAAATAAACTGTAATTGAAAAACAATATGAACTAGAGAAGAAGATAAATTCATAACTCATGGAGACAAAGACATGTCGTACATAGCACATAATTATGAAATGCATTCAAATATGAAATATATAGCTAAACTATTGCATTTTGATTTTATTTTATTTTTGATTTGATTTGATTTATTTGTTTTTTTATTTTTTTTCAGAAGAGTTTCAAAGGGTTATATTAACAAAGCATTCAATGTGTTTTTCTTTCTTTCTGAATGTAAAGAGTACACGATCTTGGGTTTTTTCATTACATTTAAAAGAGAATAAAGGCGACATGCCTAAATCTGCTAATGATTTGACATGCTGATATCGATGGTTGCCTTGAATAATGTCAAGCCATGAAATTACATGAATTTTGCAAACTTTTATTCAAATGATGTCATGACCATCCACCGATCCAACCACAAGAAATAATGATGGTCTTCATTGGTCCATAATTCATCCTTCCACATCCCTTCTACAATGTTCTAAATGTAGGGCTACTATGTTACAAAGAATGTTGATGCTCGGGTCATTTCCTCTAATGAGGATGTTGATATGGCTCATATTTTAATTCTACAGACTCAAAGTTGGGTACAACAATACTTTCACCAGGAATGACATTAGTAGCCATGTCATCAATTTTCTTATCATAATTACTAGGAGCATGTTCTTCCAATACCTTGGTCTGAATTCCTTTTGACAACAAACAACACCTCTCTTCTCTCAAGAGAGCTAGATATAGGTAATGAGGAAACAACAAGATTAAATCCAAGTCCTGCTTTTGATGTCCACACTATAGAGTTAATAGGAACAATGATGCCTTGTCCACTCTTTCGAAGTCCTCCTCTAGTATATTTCATTTTGCTTAGCAATAGAGATCTAATACCAATGGTGTATTTTTCAACGCTGTGTGAAATAAAAGGCACCATTATCAACATTACCAAGTGACCATGATAAGTCAATAATTATATTCTCCTTCTCAACATTTTGAAGGAAACTGACTTCCAAGTCAAGGTGCTACTTCCACTCTTGCAAGTATTGATCATCTTTTCCAATCAATTATTGTGAAAAGGCATCATAATCCCATTTAGGAGTTTCATATTTATCCAAAAATATATCGTTCTCTACTTAAAGAGGTCTCGCTTCTTCACAAAGAAATTGAATTGAGGACTCCATATTGCAAAATTGCTTCTTTAAATGGCATTTCCTTAGTGAAATGATGACTCACCCTCCTGGAAATCATCATGCAGATCAATATTTTCCTTAAACTTGTCTGCGGGGAGTAACTCCATGAATGTAATTGTTCTTTTACATTAAGATATATCATGGATATATACAAGGAACGAGTGACTATTTTGTTTCATCTCCTAATGTCTCTTCATCTTCCAACTTCCTTTATATTTCTTTTTACAATATTTACATAGGTTTTCCTAATCCCAAAGGTTAGGTGTCAACATTCCCCCCCTTAATATGAAGGGATGTTGGCGAGTCCAAAAACTCATTCTGAATCTTTCAAACTTTCCCATTCTAAGCGCTTTGATGAAGATGCCTACAATCTGCTCTTGTGGAACAATGTCGTAGGTGGATTATTTTGGCCTCAACATGATCTTTGAATCACATGGTATTTTGTATTGATGTGCCTCGTTCGATCATGGAATTTTGGGTTCTTGGCCAATGTTATTACAAAAATCTTGTCAATCAAGAGAGGAGCTGAATGCACTTGTTTCTCCTACAAATGTTCAAGACTTTTACTGAGCCACATAATTTCCTTCTTTGCTTCAATGGCTACCACATATTTTGCCTCAGTTGTAGAATCTGCTGGAACTGATTGTTTGCATGACCTCCATGAGACAACTCCTGATCCAATACTCATAATAAATCTAAAGTAGAAACTTCAGTTTTGTTATCTCCATCAAAATTTGAATCAGAGTATCCAATCAAGCGAAGTCACCCACCTGTGTATACTTGAGTCCAAATTCTTGAGTTCCCTTCAGCTACTTTAGGACTCTTTTTGTAGTAAACCAATGACCCTCACAAGGCTTTTGCATAAACCTAGAGAGGATTCCAACAGTAAATGAAATGTCTAGCCTAGTAGTAGTTGGGTAGTTGAGACTTCCTACGAGTTGTCTATAGTTTGTTGCATCCTAAAATTCTTTTCCTTTGGTGGATGGTGAGCTTTAAATTTTGTTCCATTGGAGTAGTCAAAGGATTACTCTCATCCATGCCAAACCTATTCAACAAGTCTCCTTTGTACTTCTTCTGAGAGAGGAATATAAACTTTGGATGTTGGGTTACTTCAATACCAAGGCATTAGTGGAGATAGCCCAAATGTGTCATTTCAAATCCTTTCATCGGTTCTTTCTTTATGGATGCAATGTAGTTCTCATTTTTTTGTGTCATTTGAAGATCATCTACATACACCACAAGATATACAACTATTTTTCCAACTTTCTTGACAAACTAAGTTGCATCATCAAGATCATAAGGTTTGAAATTGAGTTTCAGAAGATGCTCAGTTAACTTCTCATACCAGGCTCATGATGCTTACTTGAGGCCATACACGGATTTTACAAGCTTGCATACTTTGTGTTCGTGACCTTTCACAACAAATCCTTCTAGTTGTGATATAAAAACATTATCTTTCATATCTCCATTAAAAAAAGTAGTTTTTACATCCATTTGATGGACTTTCCAACCATTCTGAGCCGCTAAAGAAAAGAGTGTCCTGATGGTAGACCATTTTATTATGGGGGAAAAAGTCTCCTCATAATCAACCCCTTCCTTATGTGCAAAACCTTTTTCCATAAGCCTGTCTTTGTGCTTTTCAAGTAAGCCACCTACTTTATACTTATTCTTGAAAACCCACTTGCAGCCTATTGGTTTGGTACCCAATGGAGGATCAACCAAATTCTAGGTGCCATTCTTTATCAAAGCATCATATTCCTTTTGCATCTCTTATTTCAATTCATCATGAGAAGCAACTTCTTTGAAGGAAGTTGGTTCAAAATCTGTAGAAAGATTTAGTTCACAATCATACGAGACATCGATATCAATAGGTGAATTAGGATTTTCTACATCACATCCATTTTTTTTAACAGAGTTCCTTGTTCTTGTCCTTCCAACCTGATCAGGATGAACACTTTCAAGTGTTTTTGTCAGCCATTTTGGAGGACCTTTCTGAGATGACCTGGGCTACTCAGTTGACTGAGATGGGGATGAATCCAGATTTAGCCTCCCAATTATGTCAATCGCATCACTCAAAGTGTCATCTTGATAAGTGGATGGAGCTTCATGTGGGGGAGAGAGTACTTCGGAAGGAGATTCTATAGATTGATCTAGTATAGGGATCCCTGCTTCAAGATGTGGAATCTCATTATGAAACTATTGAAAAAAATTTTCATGTCCGAATTTATCTAAGTGATCAAACTATCAGTCAACAACATTGTTAGTCTTGGAATATTCAAGAAAGATCACATCTCCAGATATTATAAACTTCTTATTAATTTCATTATAGAGACAATATGATTTGGAGGTCTTTGTGTACTCCAAGATGATATATTTTCGACTGCTTTCTTTAAGTTTGTTTCTTTGTTCTTTAGGTATCAAGGCATAACAGGTGGAACCCAAAACCATAAGATGCCTCACCGAAGAAATGTGCCCATACCACATTTCATAGGGAGTCTTGTTGTTTATATCATGAGATGGACACTTATTCTTTATATACACGACACATATAATCAGATCATCCCAAAACATCATATTAACATTCTTGAAAAACATCGTCGAACGTACCATATTTAAGTCTGTCTTGTTAATTTTCTCAACTACTTCGTTATGTTGGGGATTATAGGGCATAGTTGTTTGATGTCTGATCCCATGCTGGTAAAGATAGTTTTCAAATTCATTTGAAGTATATTCTTTTCCATTAGTAGTACGAATATAGACAATATGAGATTGTGCATCATTTTCAATCCATATATTAATGTTCTTGTATGTTTCAAAATCTTCAGATTTGTTCTTCAATAAATAAACCCAACACATTTTGTTGTAGTCATCAATAAATGTCATGATATATTTACTACCATTTGCAGAAGAAATAGGAATTGGGCTTCATAAGTCAGAATGAATGAGTTCGAGCTTTCTATGTGCTCTAGAATGAGAATTATGAAAAGGCTATTTGTTGTGCTTTGCTAAGATACGAACATCACATTGCTTAAGTTTCCTCGGAATTGTAGGCAAACCAGTAACACCATTTTTCTTCAACAAACGAAGCTTGTCATAGTTCAAATGTCAAAATCAAACATGCCACAAAAGACTTGATGGAAGTGTACCTTCATCACAGTGAGAATTGTATGAAAAGTTTTGTGCATGAGAAGAGGTTCCTTGTAGCTTGAGTAGTCTTTCTTCTTCTATCCTAGTCATGAAAAGTGAGAGATCCAATGCTTTTTTGACCTCAACCTTGCCATCCAATGATCCGATGCTAAAGAGATAAGATGATCATGAGGCAAGAAGACCAAGGAACACCATATTACAATAGAAGACCAAAGATCAAGATTGCATGAATGCTCCATTTGATTAACAACCCTTTGGAGGGAGGATATGAAGAACAAAGCATATCTCTCATGAAGATGAATTATTTCACATCTTCTTGTAGTGGCTACAACCACCCTCCAAAATTTTTCTTAGCTTCATTTTGGAGCCTCCCTACCGACCATCCTCAGAAGCATGTCTTGCACTATCAAGCACATCAACTTCAGTTGTTTCATAGTCGTGTCAACCTGTGCATGCAAGTTTGTTCCACCTCCTTCACAGGCCGATTTCTGAATTTAGTGTCAGTTGATGGTTGATCAGATCCCTCTGAGAATTGCGCAATTCTGGAGGGAAACCAACCTTCCCTCCAAAAATTGCGCAAATCGAGTTGAACACCCAGTTGGGCTCCGAAAATTGTGCAATTCTTCCTGACAACCTTCCCCTCAAAAATTGTGCAATTCATCCTAGGACAGCTGCTCAGCCCAGAGATTGCGCAATTCTGGGCAGTAGTCACCTGTTGCTCCCAGAAATTGCGCAATACATCTAGGACAACTAGCCTAGTAGCTAGAAAAAATTGCAAAAATCAGCTACGTAACCTGCTCAGTTCAGAAATTGCGCAATGCAGTCAAACAAGCTTCCTTGAGAAAATTGCGAAATCTAACCTAGGAAAGTTGCTCCGCCTAGAAACTGCACACTCCTGGGAAATAGTTACCTGTTTGTCCCATAAATTGTGAAATACCTCTGAGACAAACATCTTTTCTCAGCCCAAAAACTATGCAAATCCCTCTCCCAGACTCGTAGACCGATGCATGTGCCTTCAGGTTGACCAGTTCCCTCCAGGACCGAGAAAAACTTATTTGCATGCATGGACTGCTTTTCCCAAGGCACCATGCAAAGGAATACCTAGATTTAGGGATCTATTTTTAGTAGTTGGAGGTTACATGCATGGATCACTTTAGAAACCTCCCGTCAAGTGTCGCTTTTCCTAGATTTGTGCATGCACGTCATAACCTCGATTTTATCAAAACTCATTTTCCAAACACTGCAGAGCTCATTCCTCACATCGATCTTGCAACTCTGACATCCCACATCAAATCTAGGAGTCGGCGGCAAATTCAACTCAACTGTTTCAAGGTAAACTTGCTTCACATATCTTACACTCTATTTCAATCGCTTTTTTTGTTTTAGCGTGTGTGAGTGTTCTCTACTTGATTTCTGTGAACACTTACTCTTGTTTACATGCATGTTAGATTGTACAATCATCATTTCAATTTTCGTGCACATCTCACTATTGTCGCATGCATGGCATTGTTTTGCACTGACGGTCCGTCGCGGTGACCTGCTTCACACACATGCATGCATCCCATTTTTTGAATCCTTCACTTACTATTTGCATGCATAATCATTCAATCTTGTTTGAACTCATCTCATCATGCATTCATAATTCTCATGTTTTCAGTCGCCTGTCGGTCGGTCTAGGCTACCTTGGCCCGCACTGTGCCTTGCCCGTCTAGTGATGCGCATTTCCGGAAGCGAAGGCTCTACCTTCCCTCCAAAGATTGCGAAAGTCTAGCCTAGCACTAACCTCTAGGCTTGCATTACGCAAGTTTTGGAGGTAGTGTCCTACTGGCCCTAGAAATTGAGCAATGCAGTTTGTTGGTTGCATGTCATTGCTAACTGAAATTGTGCAATGCAGTTTGCTGGTTTCATGTCACTACTGACTGAAATTGTATATTGCGTAGTTTTAGTCCTTACCACGCTAGGCTGGACTGTGCATTATGGAGTTACAACAGTTAGTTAGCCTCTTGACAGCCCAGACTATGCCTTGCACAGTTTTGGTAGTCAGTCTCCTGACCTCCCGGTGGAAATTACGGAACCTTCACGATCAATCATGCAGGTATCTTGCATGTTAGTCATCAAGTTTGTTTTGGTTTTCAGCTGAAATATTTCTTTCGATGGGTGTTGCTATGCGTCTAGGTATCACATGTGTCATCCGCGTCCTAGGAGCACAGGTGCAATGGCTTTTAGGAGAGCAGAGTCAAAGACACGTCTAAGAGCACAATTGGTGATGCAGTTGATCAAGTGTCTATGTACTTTCCTATCTAGGAAGACATCAAGTTGTTCATGGACAAGGATATCAAGATGAATGTAAACAACATCACAATGAGTAGCACCATCAACAACAACAAAAGGTAGCACACCTACACATGACGAATGCAAGAGGAAGGTTGTTTACATCATAGTGGTAGAGCAATGCTGCAAGTTCAAAGCAGATCCACTCACGATGAAAGAAGATTTCAAGATTGAGTCTATGAGGTGACGACGTGACATGTAGATCACACGAAGGCAGAGAGAGATAAAGAGAATGAGTTGCATGTGGTGAAGCAACAATTAAAGGAAGAACAGGAGTTGCATAGATGAGAGAATGAGTTACAACATGAACAGGTACACCAGGGGTCCAACATGCATAAACGGATGAAACTACACCCGTACAAGTTATAGATCCATCCTAGTAGTTGACATGGAGCAAACAAGGTGAGAAGTGTTGTTGATTGCATGCAAGGGAATTCAGAAGCATGCATGTCATTGTGCGCACGCATGTGATCCCACCCATTCGGTGCACTGACTGAGGCGAAGACAAGAAGCAAGTTCGACTGGAGCTGAACATGTACTTCGATAGGTTGATGTTCATGGTCACCAGCATACACTTGGATATCAGAATAGACACTATGCATCAATATGTTTCTGGTCTAGCCACACTCAAGACAATGATGCACATGTTACCAAATGAGTTTGACATAGGGGCCATACCAGTGTACCCGGATGCAATGGAGGCAAGAGTTCACTTTCAGCAGTATGTCACCATTAAGCGCACGGACACCATCACAGACGAGCAAGCTTGGCATCAGTTCACCACTGTCGGTCATCGCAAGGATGTCGAAGAGTTGGTCTTACCACAACAGTCCGAGTGTTAGTGATGTCTTGCATGGCGTTCTCAAGCCTATTTTATCTCACATGGGTACATGTGCAGATTTTATGTAACATCTTGTTAAGTGGAAGTTCAAGTGTTGATAGTTGAATGTAACAAACATAGAGTAGTTGAGGAGTCATGAGGGTAGGTGAACAATCAGAAAGGGGAATGGCAAGGGCCACCCCACCCTTTGCTATATATAATCCCTCATAAATCATTGTATAGGCCTTTGGTCTGCCAAGCTTCTAATAGGAGTATCTTAGAGAAAGATTGGACAATATTGTAATGAGTCTTAGCTTCTCCACTGTGCAAAGCTAGTATATCTCTTTGGAGGAGCATGCGGCAGTGACTGTAACATTCCGCTGTCGGAACTAGTGGTTGGTCATGGTTGTATTGTATGACTCAAACTTTCACTTCTTAATATAACATAGCCAACACGTTTCATGAATATGTTGTTATTGTATTTCAGCTAACTTGTCTACTCTAATAATATATGTATCTATTTTCTTATACATGCATATATGGATTTCCTATATAAGTATGTATGAATCTTACTGAAATGTTTGTTGGTTTAACCATCACTTTGGATTGCTAGCATGCTTTCCTTCTAGTTTGTCATGCATATTTTCTCATGTGTTCCCTTCTTAACTCTGTGCTTTCACAAGTTTCTAAGGGGTGCACTTACCTCACTCCCTGTGTGTTAAAACTGTTCATGCACCTTCCTTGACTTACTGCATATGTCACACCCTTTCTACCAACAGGGAAATCTTACTTGCCTCTACACACCATCATGATCAGGGTGATACCGTACGACCCACTGTTAGGACTCCTACACCAAACGGTTTAAGGTCTAGTTGGGACTTCTTATGGGGCAGATCGTTGACATGTTGGAGGGTCCAACACCATCAAAATTTTGGCGCTAGAAGGAGGGCCAGATGAAAAGCTAATTCCTCACAATCTGTTTTGAATCTCTGCATATCTATCATGACTAACTACATAGTTTCTCTTCCGAAGTGTATGTCTTATGGAAACAACTTCGAAATAGGAGAAGCGCTCTCGGATAACTTGTCACATAAAACATATGATGGTGGAGGATATGTGGCCTTGGATGGGCACGTTGTCAGCGTTGTAGGCTCATGTGAAAGACATGGAATCTTTGAAGAATACATGACCTGCGCATTGTTCGTCTCCACAATTCGAGGGAACCCATTGCACTGGCGTGCCATGCTTCCCGAAAAATCTATTCATTCTCTTGCTCATATGGTCATAGAGATAGACCATGCTTTCAATCACTTTAGTCACAAATCTATGAAGAAATGGACATATTCATGGCATCAACTAAATTTGAACGACACATGTTCATAATCCAAAGGCTAGGTCCAAATTGTGTCATTATATTTCAAGTCAATTGATTTTAGCAAGGGTTGTGAAATGTTCACATGGGCACAAATCTTGGTGTAGTGTGCATGTCTCCTTCTGTTTGTAATATTCAAGATATTCATAAATTTTTCTATAAAATAACCAATTTTTTTAAAAATATCGAGTTTCTAGAAGTCTTTGGTAAATGAGGGAACACACCCATACTGGGGCCGTGCTCGTTCTCCGAATTATAACATACTTCCCATTAAAAAAAAATATTGTTCATGAAATAGGGTGTGTTATCAAATACCCTATTCTAATGTGTTAGATCTATGAAAAGCACTATAAGAAAATCTTATTCTCGTAACCTAGGCTTGATTGGCCCATTGGGGTTCCATTTTGTTTGTATCAATTGAATAATTTCTTGTTCTTTGGGTCACATTCCCGTGATTTTACAAATGAGGACATGAAATTTCATAAATTGTCAATTCTTTTCCCAATGGTTGTTTGAAATCACAATTTATTGATTTTGGGTGGTTTTTGGCAAGAAACACTCTCAGTTTCTTGCTTGCCACAAAGCCCTTATCATAGGTGACTCTTCATTTTCCTTTCCTCTAATGGCTAAGCTAGAAGCTCCTCTCGTTCCATTATTTGATTTTCCTTTCCTCCAGTGGCTAAGCTATAGGCTCCTCTCGTCCCATTATTTGATTCATTAACTGTATGGCACTAGGAGGAAAACTGTCACATCCCTATCTTGGCGATAGTCTTTCAACCACTCATAGGAGGTTCGGCACCACCACCCGATTTCTTTTCAACAATACTTTCAAGTGTGAGTTATGCATAACATTCCATAGTTAGTTTATTTTTCACTTTCTAAGTATTAACATTCATAACACAGCAGAAACATTCAACTAAACATATTTCATCATCATTATCATTTTAGACATATGCACAATGGATACAATATTTAACAGGAGAGGCAATTCCTTAAATATGAGTCTGCCCACAATAATAATGATAATTCTTCAAAATATACAATTACAGTCCTTGGAGAGGAACCCCAACTTCTTTCTCGAAAATCTGCCAAAATACACAACTTCGGCCTGCACCGTGCCGCCTACTCTAACCTTCGTTCAGGAGCGCCCACCCTCAACAGGATGGGTCGCCCAAATCGTCAGGCAAAGGTACCTAGTCCTCGGCTACCCTCCGCATCGCTCATCGTGGCAACTGGTCTACCACCCGTTGCGTTTAGCGAACTTGCCTATTTGTTCAGGCTTGCCCACGACGTGTCACCCACTCGACGCTCACTCGCTACTCTGCTCTTCGTTCAACGCTCACCCGCGCTTTGTGTGCCCTCACCCTGCTCTACCGCAACACTCACCCACACTATCGTGTACCTATCTGGTTATAGTTCACCCACCCATAGTTCTAACCACAGACTTGCCCGGCGACCTGTCACCATCGGTCTGCAGACCACTCGTTCAGCGCAACTTGTCAGCGTACACTGTGCCCTCTCGTGAGTCGGCTGCCTTACCTGACTCACCGGTTCACCCGTCATGCAGCGCTTCCTTTGTCGGTCGCCTACACAACCTGTGGCTCACTCAGCCAAACTCTGCGTTTCTATTTCTCTTGTCTTGGTGCTTCGGCCATACCACCGTTTGCACCTCGCCTTGCCTTATGCACCCAACCCTCTAGCTTGCCCTTCACCCTTGGCTTCCACTTATTGAACTTATGATGATCAAACTTGATTCTTTCTCCATCCAAACATCCGCCAATATATATGCTTCATCATGGATGGTTCAGGTCGACCTGTTAATTTGGCTAACTCGCCCACATCTCATGTTAGTTTGACCACCCTTCATGTCAGCTCGCCTACATCGTCGCCCCACTGGGTCCACATGCCCAACTTCGCACGATATAAGTTCGCCTTTGCAAAGTTGTCATACTTAGCCGAATTCTCAACTTTCGATTTTTCGACTCCCTCGTTGGCTCGTCACACTCGTGCCCCGAGCGACTTTAATCGACCGCTCTAGCTCATCGCTCTCCTCCAACTTGTCCAATCATCGGAATGAAACGTCACAACCAACGCGCCCCCTTGCCGACTCGTTGCACCTGATGACTTGTCGCTCACCCGGCTCGTCATGTTTAACCGAGAGCGCTCACCCAACTCGTCGCACATCACATCTGCAACTCATGGGCTTGACAAGAGCCCTCCCCCTATCGTGGGGTCGCTCATGAAGTGACTAGAATAGAGGATGATGACGTCTCACATGGTTTTGTGTCTTAGATTTGGCAAAAATTACTACAACCACCTACCAACTTCTACAAACTACTATAACTTCTGTAAAGCACAAAACACTAACAGAAAGAATAATGTTATTTTATTTCCCAGACCTTAATAAAATACATAATGTGAATTCAATTTTCAAATATAACATAAATCAAAATTTGAAAAAAAAAATCACTTTGTACATTAATATAATATTTACTTTTCTCCAATTTTATAATATAATTTTTTCTCTAATATAAAGTAGTGATTGATTGCAATCAATTCCCTTTATAGCATTGATATTACCATGCCTTCTTCCAAGTCACTAATAAACTAAGGAGATGAAAGCAACTACCAAGTCACTAATAAACAAAGGAGATGAAAACAACTAATTAAATTGAAACACTTCTCCATTTTAACATTTATATTTTACATATAAATTTTAAATATTTCTACAAGTTTATTAATTTAAAATTTTAAATTTGTTATTAACAAATTTAATAAGATAATGAGAATGACATTCTCGCATAATGATTTATATTTTGAACACTTCTGCATTTTAATATTCTTTTAATAATTATATTTAACAGTAAATTAAAATATAAAAAAATAGTTTAACATATATATATATAAATATAACTACTAAAATTACTATAAAAATATGATTGCATGGACAATCTAAATCATTTGATATTATTTGAAAAAATAATTATTTTTTGAAATTAGATTTTCAAATAAATAAAATAAATATAAAAATAAAAATATTTTAAACATCTTACTTAAAATTGAAAATGAGACTTTACAATATATTTGTTTAGTTTTTCCTCATAAATTACTTAAAATTGAGAAATGAGATTTCTAATTACTTGTTACTCAAAACGAGAAAGGAAATTTTTAGTTAATTGTTACTCAAAAGGAGAAAGGAGATTTCTAGTCTACTTGTGTCCCTTTTAGGATAAGAAATAACATAATTCCAACACATAATGGAGGTTCTAATTTAAAGAGACTCTCCTAAGGACCTCACTCAACCTGCTTTTGCTTTAGGATAAGAAATAACATAATTCCAACACATAATGGAGGTTCTAATTTAAACAGACTCTGCTAAGGACCCCACTCAACTTGCTTTTGCTTTAGGGTAAGAAATAACATAATTCCAACACATAATGGAGGTTTTGATTTAAACGAACTCTCCTAAGGACCCCACTCAACTTGCTTTTTCTCAACAATGGTGGAAAAATCACATAAGAATAAGGTGAACAAAACTTTAAATAAACAAGGATTGAGGAAAATAAGGTGGACAAGGAGGAGAAGGAAGAGAAATATGGGAAAGAAAAAACACCAAAATAGAAGCCAAGCTTGAACTGAAGGAACAAAAGAAAAGAAAACAGTGGAGGAAGAGAGAAATGATATAGAAGAAAAAATTGTCCAAAAAATATGAGAAGAAAGAAGTACAGATAGAGGCAAGAAGATTGAAGAAAAAACTGCAAATGAGGCTACACAAGGTAAGGAGAGAAAGCATGACAATGAGCAAGATAAAGAAAATGCTCTCAAGAAAAAAATAAAAATGAAGTGAAAAAAAATATAAACAAAAAGAGAAGTTGGAAACATGTTTGAAACAAAGGTGATAAAGCAAGTTATAAGGTAACTAAGAAAAAATATCTAAATCTACCGAGGCCTTTTTTTAAACTCATATGGATTTACTACTTCATGTAACAAGACAAAATGTTTGTAATACTTTTTTTGAATGCAAATATATTTGTAATATTTCGATACTTAGATGAAGGAATTCCAATATTTATGCTGTCAATTTTATAATATAATAAACTTAGATATTTCTATTGTGAATTTTATAGTAAAATATATTCATATATTTAAACAGAAAGAAGTAGACTAATTTTATACTATTAAATATTATTTTATATCAAATTAGTTATAAATAATAAAAAGATTTGAATTAATATATAAATATATATAATATAAATATATAATATAAGTTTAGTTAATTAAATATGAGTGATGAATCTATTATGTTATTTTATAATGTAATTAATATCAAGAAATCACAATTCTTGCTGAAAATTAAATTTTAATTCCAAAAAAATTATTTCATCAATGCATTATAGTAACATTAATATATTATATATAATTTTCTCTTCTCTAGATTTTTCTATATAATGTTTATTCCGGAAAGAAATCACATAGACCCTATCCTATGTGATTTCTCCAGAAAAATAAACAATATATTTTTCCTAGTTAAAATCCACTCATTTTAAATACAGTAATATATATATATTATTTTAAAAGTAATGTATTATATAAAGACATAAAATATACTCATAAATAATATTGTAATAATAAAATATCAATAAATTATTAATTAATAAAAATATAATTACAAATAAATTATTTTAAATTAGATATAAAATATTATTAATATATATATTAAATTAGATATACAAGGTTGCAGAAGAAATCCCACCTGCACCCGGGTAGGGACTAATTTACAACATATAACTCACATTAGGAGTGTTATGTATTTGGAGCTAACTTCAAAATAAAATGTTGACATATGCATAACTTGAATAAGAAGAGTTCACATCAATCTATATGTGGGAGGATGGTCACTCCACCCCTCATAAATTTTATGTGAGATGGTTGTGCGGTGAGCTTGCCCCAACATTATTCATCACCCTAATCAGAAAAAATATAAAAAATAAATTCAAGTATAATATATAATATTAATTTCAAATTTAAAATAAATAAAAATTTGAAAATATGTTCTTCGCTTAAATAATAACTAATAATAAAAGTATTTACTTTCCTTTCATTTTAAATAACTGAAATATTCTAACATATAAAAGAGTGTTACAATCAATCCCTTTCTAGCATTGACTTTAGCATAACCTCTCAAGTCACAACCAACTAAGAAACTAAAGAAATGGAAGTACATAGTAAAATTAAAACAATCTATATTAACATTTTTTTTAATATAATTTAGATAAAAATTAAATATTTAGATATGTTTTTAAAAATTTATTTATTAATTAATAAAATGAATATTTTTTATTAGCCAATTATTTTTATAATGAGGACGAGAAATTTCATTCTCTCCATGAATAATGTATGACTATTAATAAAAAAAATCAAAGAAAATGATTAAAAATAAAACATAATTATTAAGCATAAATAGTTATACTCTTTAAAAATGATTATAAAAAATATGAATTACATCACAAACACAAATTATATTGATATATATTTGAAAATATTAAATTATTTTTGGAATTAGTTTTTCAAACTAAATAAATAAATATAAAAAATTATAAAAAACAATAAAAAGGATCTCAAAATTCTTATTCAAAATATAAAATAAGTAATTTAGTGGCTAAATTTACGAATTAAATTTCCAGTAATTTTTTCTGGTCTAATTTCTCTACAATCTGGTAGAAATTTATTGAAATCACAAACTTGAGCAGTAACGGATGCACAATAGAAGTGCCCTCTGGTTTTTGAGGGTGCTAAATCCATATAGTAAAAAAAAAAACTAATTTAAATAACAAAAATCAAACTTTCATCTCACATTTTAGCACTAGATTCCGTCACTAAAAAAATCCAAAAAATTACAATAGCCAAAATTTCATTAACATGGAACTTAGAAAGACTCATTAAAAAGAAGAAGTCATTAAAATAAGGAACACCCTTAATCGTGAACATGGAAAGATGGCCCTTGATCGAGAACCTTAGAAGAAAACACCACGCACCTTGTTACTTTGACCTTCGTTATGTTTTCGTTTAGCGGAGGAATAAAAAAAAAGGATCGATGGCACCTTTATAAAATCGCTTTTGTAGAAAATGACTGTATGCGCTCTTTCCGCTCACGAGGTACGCCAGTTCCAAATTTTTCACAATTTCTAAGGTTTCCACACTTTTTCTCCAAAGAAAATCTGAGGGGGAAAGTGATGGACTGAAAGTGAAAAGAGATAGTTATATATTATATAGCATCAACAATTACTGAAGTAAAATTCAAGTACATTTATCTAAATTTAAACGAACTATAACACAACAAAACTATAAACAATAGAATTAAATATAATGAAACCTCACCAACAGTGAAATTAATATCAACAAGTAACCTCATTTAACGTCTACTGAATCAAACTGGTACATGTACTTAACAGTGAAATTAATATCAAGACTATGTAACATGTACTTAGTCAAAGTGACATCAAGACCATGCAACATGTACTTATTCAAATTTCAAAGGTAATGTGTACTGGTTATGTAATTATGAAGAACAAAAAAGAGAATCCAATGAAAGCAGCGGGGCATCGGAAGTGGACAAAAAATTTGGAATCGTAGGGGGCAGTCGGGACCAATTTAAGCCAGGGATAATGGAGGCGTAGCATAGATTGATTGATAAGCATTCAAATTAGTAAGAGAATGGGGATAGTTGCGCTCCTAGGAAAGCATTGAATTGGGGATCATGGCGGAGACTAGTGTTACGTATTCATGGCTGGTGGGCTTCGTCTATTACGTTCTGGCGATGATACTGCTTCAGCTCTACAGAATAGTGGACAGTCGAGGATACAATTTGCCTCCCGGTTCCAGAGGGTGGCCATTGATTGGAGAATCCTTGGGCTTCATGCGAGCGATTAATTCGGGTTCACAACCACGCCGATTTATTCGAGACCGAGAGCTAAGGTACTGTGTTAATTTTAACTTTCAACATCGAGAGAGCTAAGGTACTGTCTTAATTTTAACATTGGCGCGTATTTTATCAAATATCATATACAAGATGTGAATTATATATGTGAAGGTGAATTACGCAGGTATGGCGAGATATTCAGATCAAATTTGTTCGGAAGATCTCGATTGATTGTGTCTGTAGATCCAGAATTCAACAAACATGTTCTGCAAAATGAAGGCAGGCTGTTGTAATACAAGGTGAAACGCAGCAGCGTAGAGTTTTTGATATAGTATGTGAAGTTCGCACAGCAGTGCGTGAAAAAAAAAAAGGCAGTGAAAGAACGAAGATGAAGTTTTAAAAAAAAAAAAAAGGTGTGAAATGAATGGCACAACAGTGCGTAGAAGAAGCAGGGCAGATTTTTTTTAAGAGGTTGACTTTGTTTGTGTGGATCGCACAGCAATGCGAAGACGAAGGAAATATTAGAATAAAGCATGTAATATTTTGTGTGCTGAAGTTTTTTTTTTGTAATGAGCAGGCACATAATGTTTTGTTTTGGAGCAGCATATGTAAAAATTGTTTCTTACAGCAGTATATGTAAAATGTTTTTACAACAGTAAAGGTAAATGAAGATTTGACACAATAGTGTAAAAATCATTTTGTAAAAGAGGCAGAGTATTTTGGGTGAATCCCTCTCAGCATAGAGGATGAATATGTAT